>VYYJ01002180.1:0-23339 GCA_021029165.1 Cyphoderus albinus | reverse complement strand
CTGGTGTGCATTTTTAATAATGAAGAAAACAAAAATCGGAATTGTGTTAATAGTGTTAAACTTTTTCGTAATTAATTCATGTAGCTCACAACTGCCACTGCTACACAATCAGACAGCATTGTCAAATCTTAATTATTTAGAAACAAGTAGAAGCTGGTTGGTTGGCACTACTAAAGGTAGTTTACTCAAGTTAGTGGAGTAAAGTCTGAGCTTAAAATTTTCATAGATTTCCAACAAAGTTTCACATAAATTTTTTCTCTTACCTCAACATCCCTTTTCCTGCGACGATGGTTTTCGGTTGAGTTGGTTGCTGCAGCTGGCTCCCTGTGCTCAACTTTTGAAACTTCCTTATTCTCAGTTTCCGCTTTTTCAGCTCCCTTCGTCGTAGCGGTTTCTGATTTTTCAACATGGCTATTCTTGGTTTGTGTTTTTTCAGCCTCCTTTTCACTTTTCACGGCAATTTTTTCAACTTTCTCTTTTTCTGCGGTCTTTTTCTCTGCTTCTTTCACAACTGGTTCAGAGTAGCCGAAGAAGTAGCGGGTCAGCCTTCTCAATCCGGGGAAGAACCCAGCAAATTTATCCCCAAATCCTACCTGATGACCAGCGTAACCGAGCATAGCCCCAAATAATATTGATCCAAAGTCCGATATGTGTGGAACCAACGCGGACATTGCTGACGGGATGGGGGTAAATGACTCGATGTCAGTTAGTCGATTTGGACGCGGTGATTGTTCAATCTGTTTCATAAATATATGCAAGCTATTGATTTATGAAAATTCAAATAAAGTGTATTTGATGAAAATAGCAAAACAGCATGCTCCTACCACATCATAATCAGTCATGTAAACTGATGGCGGCGTTTGTGAGGATGGTGGAGGCTGCGACTGTGCAAGCTATTGATTTATGAAAATTCAAATAAAGTGTATTTGATGAAAATAGCAAAACAGCATGCTCCTACCACATCATAATCAGTCATGTAAACTGATGGCGGCGTTTGTGAGGATGATGGTGGAGGCTGCGACTGGAGATTTCTTCCACCAGAGAGGTAGCCATATCCACTAGCATACGGGCCATTCCTGGAGCTACCGGCACTGAAACCAAATCCGTTTTTCAGAGTCATGGTGGGTCTACGTATATAGTTAGTACATTTTATAAAGCATTAGATTGATAATAATAACCAGCATGAAATCTATAGCTTTCACTCACTTACAAAACAACTATCAAATTGCGGAACATTTAATTACGTTGCATTCCTAGTGCTTAATTATATGATATAGTTTTTAAAATACTACATTTTCTAACTGTATTAATTATCAGATTTTAATTGAAAATGGGTATAGTATGCTTGCATATGTATTGTATTTGCATCCAACATTCAAAGAATCCACAACTCCCCATTTTAAACTTGTATCAGTTTCCCATACTTTTGATCAGTCAAATCTATAACTGACAAGGTAAAAACTCCTCGACTCAAAATTAAATATAATTCGCTCTAAAAATAGCATGCTCAAAGCTGCCACAAAACTGCATAACATTTTCTAGTTTCCCCTCGACTTAATTCTTTCTTTCATTTTATAAAACTACATAACAATAATGTGTTGGCAGTTTCATTCGAGCAAGCTAAGCCAAGAAGAATGGTCCTTTTAGACAATCTATTAACTGTCATAATAATGATAATTCCTTCTAAAAATAAGTTGCATTGTTGCGCTTAGCATAACAAAATAGAAAAATAACGATTCAAGAGACTGAGAAAAATAACGATGTTCCCATATATCGTATTTGAAGTTTATATGCATGACAAAAAATAAAATACATCGATGGTACATAATGAGTCTAACATTAGTTTAGGATCAGTGGGAGTGGGGAAGAAGGAAAAGGAAGAGTGGTGCGGTGCGGTGGTGACGGTTTTGGAGCGTTCTGAAGCAGAGAATGGGGAAAGAAAAGAGGAAAGTCTTTAAAAGCTCATTCGTTAGAGGAAGAAAAGAGTTTTAAGAGAATTAATCAAAGACAAGCTGCTCGTCTCCTCTCTCCTTTAGTACACACACACATCAGCGTCACTGTGAACATTTTACGTTCATCGTGCACACTATAAGAATGGGAACAGCAAGAAAGAAAAGGTTCGTTTGCGTAAATGAAATTGGTTGCTAACAATAATCATCATAATAATAATAGTTTTTAAAAGAGAAGAGACTCGCTGCTTGAATTTTTACTTTATTCATCTACAAAATACTACAAGCCGAGCAGAAACTGTTTTAATTCTTTTTCCTTGTGTACGAATCTTCTTGGAAAGCGGGAAGAGACGAGAGACTAGAGACAAGAAAATTATAAGAGCGAAGGAAAGAATACTTTTGTAGATTATGCATACTACTTCAGTCTGTGTCTACTTCAACCAGTACTCCATTCACTTCATGTTCCATTAACTTTCTTCATTATTATTATTACATGTAAAACGCATAATTTGATGAAGATGATCAAAACTACGGTACAGACGGAGACTGAATTTCATACTGATTAAACCACGACAGAGAAGATATTTGCGCGTGCTGCAACTTTATTTTCCAGATTACAAATGCTTCATTCTGAGTTGGGTTTTGGAGAAGTAGGTGGCAGGCACTTAACAATACAGAATGACTCATTAAATGCTGGGCTGACGTGAAAATCCTAGTCGCTTATATTTATTTTATAGGTATCTATCTACTTTCTACAAATGAGTTGCCAACTTCCAATTTTAATTTTCACATACTACTAAAATTATCACAACAAAAAGCTTCTATGACCGGCCCAAAAAAGCAAACACGATTATTATCTTTTGCTTCATACTTCGTCTTTGCTTCCGTTAATTTGGTTTTCTTGCTTGTTCCATGTATTATTAGAAGATGTCGAAGAAAAATCATTAATCCCGTTTTTGCCTGTTCTACATTTTAATCTACTTGTGCATTAATAACTCAAACTTTTGGAGCTACCCTCCATTCTTCACTGCTTAATATATTTCAGAGGGAATCTATATATTCTGTGAAACTTTAGGAAAACCCATGCCAAGCCCTAATAATAATTAGTTATCAAGAGGATGAGATGGCGAAGAGAAAATGAATTCTGGAAAGAAAATTGAAACTTTTTCCAATTTCAAAAAATCTAACAAACCTAATGAAAGTACAGATTAATATCAGTGAGAGTGTCATTGGCTGTTTGCAACGGTAGAAATTTTTAAGTTGATACTGATAAGGAAAGAGAGAGAGACAGAGAAACTTTAATAAGAAAATAAGTAATAGTGACGTGACATGACTACTTTCAGAGGAACTACTTTCATGTTTGAATTATCAAACGCATTTATACTAAAATGAAATATGACTACGAAAGAGCCGTTTGATTGGTATCTGGCTGCCATTTAAAAAGTACTTACGGAGCATTATTAGGAGGTGCGGCGCCTGGTTGCTGCTGTTGCACATGAGAAGCTGGAAGTTCGTCGGACTTGGGTTGATATTGTTTCTGAAGCGTTTCTTCCGCTGCTTGGGGAGATTGGGGAAGCGGCTGCTGAGATTTCTGATAGTGAGGTGAGCTTGCTACTCTTGCTTGGAAAGTGTCCCTAGAATGGACTGGCACGGTATTGGCAGCCGCCCAACTGCCAGCACAAACAACTAAAGCGAGCGCATAAACAAGAAGAGTTTTGGAATTGGCCATTTTATGGCGTAAATTGGAATTTAATTTAATTTAATTTAATAATATCTTTTCTGGAGAACGAAATTTGAGAGTGGGATCAGATAAGAAAGGAGGAGGCGTGTTTTCAGGAGAAAATATGACGAAACTATTACAAACTGATGTCACTTCCTCCGACTCTTGAGCTCATCTAAAATCCCCAAACTAAAAAGTTATTTCGAAAAGTTTGGTCCTTTTATTAGTTCGTTACTTTGAGTGAAAAGAGCGTCCCAAATATCCTACAAAATTTCTCTTCTACTCCAATCTAATCTACATGTGTGCCGGGAATAGGGTAAAGTAACCCTTTCTTATACATGTTCTATGTCTAACCATCCCACCATTCAAAACATGCCAAACTTACTGTAACCTTACGGAAGCAATAAGCAACTATTCAAAAGGGACGGAGGACTGAAGAAGGGTTGGTTGACTGAATGCCATCACCGTCACCCCAACATTATTCTGATTTTATGACGTTTGCAGGTGTTACTCGTAACTTTTAATTTTGCCCATGTAAAAAGTTTTTTTTTTTACATTTAGAGCAAGCAATGTATAATAATGAGAAAAAACTAGTGAACCAATAGGAAATTTGAACAGTCCATTTCGGTATTATTTTTAGCCCTAATATTTTCCATCCTGTTGAAACTGAGGTGTCACTCATAAATTTTTTCAATATATCAAGAAAAACGATTCGTGTTCAAAAATAATGGGGTAGAGTATCGAATGTAAAGGTAAAAAAGTTCAATCACCTTGCTCTGACTTTTCATTTCTTTCATGTTGAGTGAACCGCGTAGCACCCAAGTTTTCATTTTCAGAAGCAGCGAAGAAGAGGATACTAAATTACTACTCTTCGCTGCACATGTGAACCTTGGACACAGGCTTTTGTCAACCTGTTTCGTTATTACTACCAACATCAATCATGCACCATAACAAAGTTTTTTCTCTTCATGTGTATACACATTTCCCTGTGCATACAAAATCGGTACTTGCTAATGTCTCCCGAAAGTAAAAGCATTTAAATACATTCGACAGCATTCAATGTTAATAACGGGAAATTTTATGAAATTTAATCTCCTGTTGTGGCCATGAATGCAATGACCGCAGTGGTTGGAACTGCGCTATTACGAAGCTTTTATGCGCAGCAAAATGCTCACTTAACTCTATTTTTACGCTCACTCAGCGAACAAAATCCTGAAGGCTGAAGCTATGCGGTGATACCCATTGTGCATGACGGTGTGTCATTTATTCCTTTTCCATCGCATCGAGAAAAAAATACTCGGAAAAAGTTCAGGAGTCAGGACTTGAATCTTCTAAAAATTCAGTCATTTTCTTCAAAAACGGTATTTACGGATTTTACGATTGTCATAAATGAAATATGCGACAAGTTTTTGACGTGCACCATTTGGCTTGTTCTCTTAAGTGATGCTGCCGTCGCTAATTTACCTTTCTTGAGAGTCTTCCTTTGAATTCATTTCACTTCGTTTTGCTGTAAGCCCCATACCCGTAAAATACCATAATAATTCACTACTCAGCAGTGGATTCCTCTGATTCGTGGTAAAATCTGGGTAACGGGACAAACCCTTTTTTGTTACAGAAACAGTTTTAAAAATCTAATATTACTACAAAAAGTTGTAGCAAGTATGTATGCATTTATATATCCATATTAGTGACGTATGTTGCGATCGCCCATTTTCTTGCGTAAATTACCCTCTACCCGGCAGGCACGTTCATCGTAATGGGACGAACTGAGCCGATTTTAGTTCTTTTTGGGAATAATTACAAAAGACCTCGACATTGTAAGCTTGATAAAGGCACTGCTGGGAGGGAAAAGTCTAGTCACTCATTATAATATTATGTGTGTTTCAATAAGAAAACTATCATCTTGGTTGTTCGCAATCTAAGCAAAACAGCGGAGTTATTTAGTTCAAGTAAATGAGTTAGCCATAGTAAACGACGATAATATTGTATGATACAATTTGTATCATCTCCAGGTAGCCTGATTTTTCAGTTCCTCTGAGATATTTTAAGACGCAGACTAAAAACAAAAACACACGGAAAGCGAAAATCACCATCCAACAAGAACAATGTCGTACACACTACAGACGCTGCTATTCTTGCTCCTATTAGTACGAAACGTATTACACTTTAAGGAAAATTGAGCGCTGAGATTGGCGAGAAGAGTGAAAATGAGATCTTTTCTTGGTCTTTATACCTACAAACTATTGGATCATCAGGATTACCTCATTTCATTCATGCAATGACTACTTCCACAAATACAAAGTTACCCACTTTCATTTTCATTACGGTATATGAAGTGGAGTTGTGGAGTGCATATGTATTTTAATATAAGTAAATGTCATGTTCATTCTTCCCTCCATTCCAGATCTAAACTCTACTCAGGCCAGAAGTATGGAAAATGTTTCCTAGCAGTCAGGTTGGTCTCTTTCACTCTTTGCTTTTAACTGATCCCCTATCCTCTTTCTCTTTTCATCTCCTTTTTTATATACGAGATGAATCTTTTTAGACGGGAAATGATGGCCGATCACAGTGCAATTTTCTCTGAGGGCATATACTCTTTAAAATACTCTTTAAAAACGTAGTAGATTTGCACACTGCCTTTAAGTTAGATAGAATCAGTTATCAGCTTCAAAGCTGTAACAATTTTTGCCTTGCCATTGTAGACAATGGAGGAAGTTAAAGTATAGATGAAAAACCTGTTGTTTGTAACACTTGACAGAAATGGATTTAGAATTTTGCAAAGTCGCTATTAAAAGAGAAAATTTAAATAAAATATATTGTCACATCATCCATAACGTACCACCATCAAGAATGTACCAATGTATAATATCTAACAAATATTAAACAAATCATTGGGATAGGATAGGAAAGAAAAAATAATAAATGATAATTTCTTTATTTAGTAAATGAAACCAGATTAATCATCCTTAAGTAAGGAATGGTAAGTGCAGAAGTATCCTAAAACTCACTTTCAAGAGAAAGGTTTAATAAATTCAATCTACCTTTGAGTCACATTTCAAATGAAGCTTTATATTAGTACATTAGGATTCACTCAAGTTCCATCTCAGCTCAATTCGCAAAGGGGATAATGTGATGGATGGGTCATATCTCTGATGTCATATTCGTTATGTTCTTTTATTATAACACCTTCTTTCCAGGAATAGATTTTCATTACACAGGCCACTGTTTCCTTCAGTGACCACTGTGTCATGTGACATTCGTCCGTGGTGGTAATGCCACCACATATCCAGTAATACAGCTCGAAGGCAGGTGGGATGGCGACAATGATCGAATTGCTGAATGTCACTTGGTCCGGTTGATGAAGTGTGATGGTCAATTTTAAAGAATTTCGAAAGTCCGCAACACGAAGTCTAACTTTCCATCTCAATCGTTGCAGCTTTGAATTGGTAGGCCAAGATGTTTAGCGCTGCGACTTATCACAGTACGAACCAACAAGCAAGCGAAAAGCTATGGTAAACACAGATAACATCAGGGGGTTCTATAGAGCAGTAGATGAGTGACAGTGGACCACACTACATCAGTTATTATTGAAGAGGACATTTTCCAGCGTGGACAATTCAATTTTGTTCTTGTGAATTGAAAAGCTTTTAGCTAGGTCAATCCATTACTTACTTATGACACCTTATTTTTCTCCTTTGATCATATTATTGAGCAACTTAATAGATCCGCAATAAATAATATATTATATCGGCACTTTCCCTCATAGTCATGTATCGGCTTATCCCAATGCGCACACCACTCGCCTCGTCATCATCTTTCTCACTTTCTTTTTCTCCCCCGAGTCATCATCTCCAATCAGCCGAAATGCTATTGTGAAAGAGGAAAGTAGAAAGTAAAAAGTTACTTTGCACGGTCCCTACTTGCAAGCAGCAGATTATAGGGCGGGATGGGATGTCTTTGCCCACTGATTTTTGTAATATACACAACTAAGGCATTTAACACGGACTTCTTAATAACGGAGAAGGTTAACTAAAGGATATGCTTCTACAGCTGTGTGACACGAATGAACGTTTTTTGCTCACGTTTTCTTTCAAAGATTTTAATAGACTTGCTCCAAGAGAAAAATCCATTACCGGATCTTTTTTGTTAAATATAGAGAAAAGTGTCAATACCAATACTATGACAGTGCTCTTACGTGCGTGTCTTATTGGTTACTCTTTCTTGTCCTTGTCTAACAATGTATGTGTTATATGGTTTAACAGTGAAAGTCCACGAATTTGGAAGCAGGCTCAAAAATGTAATGGTTCCTAGAATGTAACTTGTGACCACTATCATTCCCTTCTACTTACAGTTTTTTTCTCCTTTTAATTAATGTGATCATTAACACATTCCATAGAAAATAGACGCATTAGCAGCAGCAGCAGCCGTAGCTCTTAATGGCAAATGAAGTAGTCTTTCATTTCACTTCTATATTTAGGCCGTATTTGTAGAAGAAAAGTCACGAACTCTAATTATATACTTTGCTTATTGCTGGCATACACTATTTTTAGCGGCCAGCCATTATTTTTTCATCTTCGTCTATTTTTTTAATAACCATATACATGCGCTGACATCTATCATAATCGTATGAAACGTCATTTTTCACCATCAGATTTTTACTAATTTTTACAATGCACGTATCTTCTGAGTGAGTTAAAATGGTCAACGTGATTTCTCAAATAAATCATTAAATACAGTGGGCCAAGTTCACGCTACTGATGCATTAATGCTATCCAAACATTCTATCATTTTTTGTACAAAAAACCGGAAGTTTTTTTAAAAATGATAGCATATTTTTTTAGAAGGACCAAAAATATCTTCCACATTCTTTACTGTTCAACCAAGCCAACATCATCACTTCACTATAACCCCTCAACACAAATTGTCGCTTGAAGCCAAGTAATATGCAACAAAGTAAAAGCATGGAATACCTTGCACGTAAGTAAATGTTCGGCAAAGCACGTCAAATATAATTGTAATTTTTTTCAGAGAATTGCTCATCGTAGATAATTTAGTGAAAGTTTACTTGCTCTCTTTTAGAACATCCTGCAAGTGACATTTCCTAATTCTCATGCAAGTTTTGTACACTTTGGTCCATTTGCTTCCTGAGGAAGCCTTCCTCATGGAATTGAAGATAAGGTGTTTGGACAGCAGTGACAGGACAGGAACAGGAGTTCACCTATGCATACTACTATTTGCTAGAAGAGAAATTATGAATGAATGAATACAAAGGGTGAAAAAGTGCAAAAATGAAAGGCTATTTTTCAACTGTTGTCCTCCGAAAAGTAGACGAGATTGACTCCCAGCTTATCTTGTATAAACTGAGACTACCTTAATCGATCCAGGGACTCGACTCAGTCGCAAACAAAATGATACCAAGGCTCCTTTTCTTCATAAAAAAGGGATCGTGCTGAAGAAGAGTTTGTGACGTAGTTTCCCGTTTGTTGTGCTATGATTTTACTTCTGTTGGTATAAACGTAGGACTGCAGCCCTTTTGACGATGAACTTCTTTTGTCGTCGCTTTTTCTACGTAAACAGTGCAAGCTACGTAAATGACATCCTTTCAAAAATGACTTAAATTGTGCTATACTATACAACACAGCAGAAAGCTATACATCCTTTCTTTGCGTGATGATGGTTTACCAAAGGATGCAGAAAAGCAGACACATAAAAACAGTGTTGAGTTGACTTGGTGTCGTGGTGGTGGGTGAGGAGAGGAGGGAGAGGAAAGAATGTCTTATCTCTGGGCTCCGCTCCTAAAAATACCTGCAATAAAAAGTCTGTGAGAAACTATCTGTGAGTGAGCTCCAAAGCTACCCCGGAATTTTGTGCCAACGTCAACATGTATTATTACTATTATTATTATAAGCGTTTATAACATAACTGTATGTATAGCTTTACCACTCCATTCCTTTGTGTGCGAGAAAAGAAGGATTTTAACAAGGCCAGTGAAACACTCGAGGCGGAGGTAAGTTTAGCTGTCGTGTAGGGGTATTTTATTAGCAGTTTTGGTTTTTGTTGGTTTTGATAAAATTAGGTGTCTTCAAACCTCGCCACCAAAGAACTCCGGACAAGCTACAGAATTTCATCCACTTCTTTATCTTTTATATTTTATTTCTGGCAAAAGTAATGAACAAAAGGAAAGGAAATTAAGGGTAGGTGTAGGTGCTCCGAGAACTAATCTACACAATGTACCTACGCTATCCAGAAAAGTTAATTATTCTAAATATAAATAGTATGTTCAAATTGTAGGGCAAAGTACTTTTTCAGTGCAAATGACTCGGCTTATTTTCTAAACAAAATTCCTCTTATAATTTAAAACTAAAGTATGTGTTTATAATCTCTCCTTGAAGTATGTACCGGTCACTAAAAAAAGGGCAAAGATTTGCAGACAGTTGTCGTTTTAGAGCTTTTAATGAATACAAAATTCATCAATTCATCGAGCTCAGACTGAAATCTCTTTTACTTTCAGCATGAATCCACTCGCGGTGTAATAAATTTTAGTGCTTTCTCGCCAGTCAGACACAGTCGGAGTAATGCTTTTTCAAACTTGTCATCAAAACAAAAAACCTCCTCTACGTGTGTAAGGGTAATAAAAAGCGCCTATGAAAATATTACGTTACATATTTACCGACGAACATGAAGTTTTACCTGGTTGGAAATAAAACTGGCGAGGGGAAAACAGATCTCGTTTTACAGATGTTTGTTGAACGAAACTAGACAGAAATTATTATG
The DNA here is from genome assembly GCA_021029165.1 of Cyphoderus albinus. Lineage (NCBI taxonomy): Eukaryota > Metazoa > Arthropoda > Collembola > Entomobryomorpha > Paronellidae > Cyphoderus > Cyphoderus albinus. The sequence continues at coordinate 12,896 of VYYJ01002180.1, read as the reverse complement.
AAGGAGTGAAACTACTAAAAAGTTCATACGTATAATAGTTTATGTTAAGTATGCGGTGAGAGCAGCCAGTGAAAACTGGAAGAATTATGGCTCTTCATTCAGAGTTAGTAGTGCGACCAGACCAGACCAGATTCTCAGAAAATATTATGTCCACAATGTACGCATATCCAAGTCGTGCTACATTTACCTTTACTAATATCAGCATCTATCCACAAAGGTTTTCTCTGCTTAGGTTGTATGTTTATGAAACTTTCTTCCTTTTCTGGCCACGAAAAGAAACTGGAAAAGTCGAGAAGATCCAGTCAATTTCTATAAGGCACAGTGGAGTAAAAATGAGTGGGCCTCTTTTATTTAATCAGAGAAGAAGGAAACGAAAGCGTGCTGCTGACTCAAATAAGCGGGGGAACAAAAAGAGCTCTAAGGTGGAATCGTATAATTTATTCAGTTTACTGGCACTGCGTCGTCTGCTTCTGCTGATGAAATTCCTGCGGTAGCGTTGTTGTTGAAGAAAATATGTGGAGAAGCGTTTAAACCTAATAATAAAATATTATAAGAAGGTAGAATGAACTAACTAACGAAGAAAATTGCACGATGATGAAAGAAGAGCATTTTCCACTTTTGCAATTTTCCCCTCGCTTCATCGCAGAGATAGGCAGAAGAAGAGGCTATGGCTAGTAAGAGAAAGTTAACCGACACCCGTATGTTCAAGGGGAAGGGGCAAAGAAATCTAGGGAAAGATATGAACAACGAAAACATAAAGTTAGAAGCCCCTCCTTTTAATTGCTTGTAATTGGATTTTCACTACAACTTTATTTTGTCATTTCACCTAAAAGAAATGACTTTCATCAGCAGAATAATCGTGTTATTATCAACATCATTATTATTATCTTCGCATAATAAAGACGGGAATGTGAAAAGGGAAGGAGCGAAGAGGTCACATAAGAAAGAAGGAAGTTGAAGCGCTTTTCAGAGTTCTCAAACCGTAAAATGGAAATTAAGATATTTAGTCATGCATAAAAATAGAGCCAGGTCTATATAAAAAAGGTATGTTCATAATAACTTTGGAACCTGCCATGGTTCGACTACCATGCTGAGAAGTGATCGTCTTTTGGGTCCGGAGATGCAGGAATGTTCAAAGACAGCGACTGGGACAATACGGCAAAATGAAAGTTTGTACTAGCTGCAATCTCATAAATCATTTGTATACTCAATGTGTGCCGCAAACACGGTTTAAGTTTATCTTTGAACATGATTTTCCTTCGTGAACCTTTTTGGCTTTTGACCAATCTGCCACAGATTATTAAAGTGAGGAAAATTATTTTATTGTATTGCTTCCTTTGGATCTAGTCTAACAACTATGAAACGAGATTGTTTTATGTAAGCACTAAATATAGCGTAAATGATTAAATACATATGTACATACATTAGAATTGAAATATTTTAACCTATACGAAATTCTCCGCGTTAGGAGGATGAAGAGTTTGCAAAATTCTAAATTCTTCATCGATTAAACCAACCAAAAGTTGCGCATCGCTGTAATCCTTGAGAATCGAGGTGTCAACTGAGACTGTGCACCGAACATTTCCCAAGCAAGTTGGAAACATTACTCCCAATCCTGGTATACATTTAATTCCAATCAAAATACATTTTTAGATTAAGTCAATCTTTGTCAGAAATCCAGCTTTAAATCATTCTGCAAAATACTCACCAGCGGATCCCCTCATATGCGGCACAAATGTCATTATATTATCCAAGGAATAACAACCGAAGCTTTTTGTGGGTTGCTTCGGCCCAGGAAAATTTGATAAAATCATGCTGGACATCCTGCCAACACCATTTTAATAAGAATACGAAAAACCATTAAGTACACAATGTGCCTGCATTTTGTTTCTCGGTATATTGTATTAGATATTTGTTATAAATTATTGGACTAGCTGCATCGTACCAGTTTGTCCCCCAGAAATCTGTCAAGAAGTTGGGTGCCGACAGCAAAAGTGGAATAGTGAAAAAATTTGTTATCAGAATGGGGGAGCTGACAAGATTGTTCACAGATCTTTTGCTCGCTTTCAGCCTTTTCTGTGAAGTGTCCTCTCCAACTGGAATAGCGAATACTCCAGCGGTCCTATGATCACAGAGACAATTTGATATAAAGAGAGGCATCGCCCTAATTGTTTATTATGAAATGTGAAATAAAAAAAAAATGGTCACATGCCAAACATACCAATGATTAACCATGCCCTGTCCAATGTACGCAGGATGATTTTGCCAAGGCATTGGGCTAAATGCACGCATAAATTTGGGAATCAAGTGACCCTTTCCTGTCAACTTGAGGAAGTTATGCACTCCTCCAGCGAGTCCGGCCAATAGCACTCCAGTCAGAGGGACCTTATAAGCTTTCCCAACTTGCCTCAAACTTTCCAATGGAATTCTCTCTGTACTTACAAAGTGACTTCGCGTGCTAAGTTTCCTGGTGGGCAAATGCCAAATGCTTGTATCGATTTCCAGGAGAAATTGTTTTAAATGGTAGTAAGGTGTGAATAGTACAATGGCAATGTTGTTAAAAATTTGTTGCCCTAAAGTGTATTCTCTCGTTGGAGCTTTGGGTACTGACTCCAAAGGCTCGCCACAAATGTTACACATGAGCATTTTCAAAAATGAATAACCATCACCAATGGTATGATGAACACGATACACAAACGCAAAATATTTCGTTTCCTGTTCCTTCACCATCGTGGTATTTCCATTCTCGTCATCTTCCATGGCCGTAACCGTCAGTTGGGGAATAATGTGTGGCTTGTGCAAGTCGCCCTCGCGTGGGATGAAATTGGGTATAATGAGAATTTCCCACGGAGACTGGCCCTTTGCAAAGGGAAGCTTCTCAATCTCCCCCAAGCATCTAAGTATTAAATTACATACATTGGTAATTTATAGGTCCAACCAAACGCTCTGTACTAAATAAGCTTATTTAATAAATTATTATTTTTAAGCACCTCAAAAACTCATCTTCCGTGACAAACTCTTCAGTTTCGCCGTTCTGTTTAATTACCTTCTTGCGATTAACTTTGTAATCAAATTTTCTTAAATGTTTTTCTAACACGAACTTCTCATCCTTTTTCCAGAAGGGAAATCCCATCCAGTTTTCGTAATAGTGAGTCATTTTCTCGTACCAATAATCTCCCTGCGAATTTCTTGCCTCCATCACATTCTCCTGAAAATGTGCTTGAATTCTCCGAACATCCGGCACACCCCGGAACACAATAGAAGCGACGATCATGCACTCGCATTTCTTTGTTGTGTCATCCAAACCCACAATCGCATCCCTGCTACTCATAATACCGACCCACTCTGGTTTCAGGTATTTCTGGAGGGCTTTAACTATTGAGCGATAACCGTATAGAGGAATCATAAAGAGGAAAAACACAGGCACTACGAACAGGTACGCAATGAATGTTATGAGAACAGTAATTATCATAAGAAACTTGTCACAAACGTTACGCACACTAAAAATCTTTGAATTCGGAGATCGAGACCTTTGAAGTTGCACGCGTTCATGATGATCGTTACCAGTTTTCGGATCCATCGATCCTGGACTATGTCTTTTAAGAGCCATTTTAATGGTGAAACAGTTTCAGAAAATTAACTTCCTTTATTTAACGGAATTTAAATGTTTTATACCTATTCAAATCATAATTTTAATCTGAATTTTATTCAACAGTTTTGAAAATTCACTGCTCAATCGTTCCCGTCTTCATTTCAAATTCAACTTCAACCACGTCTGAAAGCACACAGAAATGGTCAGCAGAAAAAAAACGTTGCCAGTTGTTTACCAGAATGACTCCTAATTACAACTAACTCGGCTTGAAATAATTGTTGAACCTCGTCTCGACGACGCTTTCATGTGCCCCTTTCGTTGTAAGCAAATGAGTTGTTAGTGTCCAAATTTTGCTGATTTCTAGCAAATAACGGTAATTCACATTGGACGTAGAGAAGAGGAAAGGTCATTCTTTTCCTAATGTACCATGCACCAGTTAAGATATAGAATTTTATTCACATGCACACAAAAACCTGGTTCACCTCGCATATTGAGCCAAAATTATTTGTTATAACTTTTTAACAATAAAAGATATCAAATTGATTTTCTAGACGTTGCATAATCAGAATAATGACAATATATTTAACTACCACCTCCTCTTGCTACATGAAAATCTTTGCCAGACTATGTATTTTAATTGAATTAGTATAAAGTAAGAGGCAGTGCAAAATAAAAACCCTATATAAATCTTATAAACCTGCAATTAGTACGGCCTTGAATTTAGTCGGTTGCGTTTTTCATTTTGTCATTAAAATCACTCTCGGAGCAGCAATAACAAACTAACTTTAATCAAGCTTAAGAAATGGGAAGCGAACACCGAACAGAGGTGGTTATTATTTATTCGTTAATGTAAGCAAGGTGTGAGCATTTAAGTCACCACAAACAAGTGCATTTCGTTTTTAGGACAAGAGCAGGAACAAAGATTCTATTACATATTCATCAATTATCTTTACTCAAGAAAACATTTTATTTTGTTTTGGTTGGGATATGTGATCATGTCTTCTGCTTTTAATAATATATTTAACTAAAGGTGAGTTTACTTGGATTGCCTAATGTGCCAAATGTTAACCAAAGCGTGTAACAGCTAACAAGTCATCATACTTCTGCCCTTGCAGTTTGGTCAGATGGGTCAATGAGTCAGTCTCAGTCTATAAAGGAGATTGTCATTAGTGTTTTTTGCATTATTATAACGCACTCGTGATTGACTGATGCGGATGTTTGATGGCAATATACTGATAAACGACCACAAACAATTCTTAATGCAACATTGCAAAGATAACTTCCTTGGTCGCTGTCAAAAGATGTAAAGAAGTTCCGTACCTATACAAAAAGTGTCTCGAAGCAGCGACAGCCCTATAAAATGGTGGCAACTGCTTGCGTGTGCGGAGGTGAACATAGACGCTACGCTCTTGATAAAATGAGATCAAGTTTATATGTCATACGCAACTTTACAATCTTCAAGTTTATTTTATGAATTATTATTTTCTTTCCTTGTAAAATATTTTTCGTAAATTCATAAGAAAGAAATAGGTAACTAAACCTATATCATATCTGTGCCGCATTGCGAAAACCACTCACGTTCAGTACTGCGCATTACACGATGCAATATGCAAGTTGTCAAGTCAAAGTAAGAAAAAGATAAACACCCAGTCAAGTCAAATGGAAATTTTTGGTCAGAAAAATGCAATGACAAATGGAAAGTGACTTTGAACTATTTAAGTATATTTTAGAAAAACTTGCTACATAAATCTTACGAATTGAAGTAGTTTAGTTAATATAAAGACTTCAATATTTATTTTTATTTCTGTTGTTTTCAGCAGTGTTTTATATACTAAATACATTAACTCGCATTCATATTTAAGAGCTCACTCATGTTTGAATCCCGGAAACAAAGGATAACAAAAACAAAAACATGAAAATGAGTTTTACGATTCGATGTACCCCCTTCACATTCAGCAGTCCCAACATCCTTCCAAACTAGTCATTCCGGTTTGAATGAAGGTATGCTTATTGGTATGGAGGATCTCTCAAAGTGATCCACGGTTTGTGTACGCATTGGTTAATCGGTTTGTTTATTACAACTTCGTCTTGTTATTCGCTTCAACCGCATTGCATTGTTTTGTACATCCGTCATCAACGAAGGGGGAAATGGAGCTAAAAAGATCTTGACACAATATAGAAAAGTTAATATAGAGCAAAGAGTCAAGAAAAGACAAAGCAGCATTAAATTCAAAGTCAACCCTCTCCTCAAGTCAATGCTGTCTGCCACGAATGTTCCTTCGTTTGGTTCTTGTAAAAATGTGAAGGTGTGCTCGTCTCAATTCTGTTGCTTCTTGCATGTGGTAGCGGTGCGGTGGGTGTTTGAGCAGAAAAGAAAAGAACAACCACTTTCGATGTACGTGTAGATGCCAAACTATAAAGGCATATTCTTAGTTATGTATATTATTGCATAAGAAGATATATAAGAAATAAGAAAATAAATGCGCATTTTTTACTTGACTATCATATCCTAAAATATGAACTCAAGACAGATATGAAGTCTTCCTCTCTTCTACTTGCACCTTTTCGTTAACTTTACTTGCAATGAACGGAAACAGAATGAGAGCTAAGAAGAAACATTACTTCAAAATTGAGTTAAAACCAACTGTACCACTTTGATTCTTTTTATAGAAGTATTATGTCTGATATTTCATTCAACATGCACATGGAAATGTTATGAATGTTATGTCTGCATGAAGACAAACCGCATGACATGAGGCACACTTCCTGTCAAATAGAGTGGGTATAATAAATACAAAGTATAAAATACGCTTTACATTAAAATCATCACATTTTAGTTGGTAATACCTACCAATTCTACTAAACAATTGGCGCGATGTTTCTCCGTTCCTGAATCTGAACAAGATCAGTATTTTATTTGCTCCACTTTACTCGAAACACGAAACAAAACAGCTCCACTGAAGTACTCTGAAATAAACTGTACTGTGACTGTTCTTATGCCTCATTATTATATTTTACATTAACTTCAAGTGAGCAACTTGTTCCAATGCATGCAGATGTTGAGACATGGGGACATGGACATGGAGCATCTTATATCATCGCATTATCACTAGTCATAACCATAACACTGCACAAGCGTCTGCTTCGCTTCGTGATATTTATGCAAATCCAGACAGTACTAATTGTAAGTGTCACGATATGAGCGTTGTTGTTTGTTGGAATGAATGGTCTGAAATGAGCGGAGAAGTGAGCAAATAAAGATGAAGCAGAGCAACTACTCAACGGCAACAATATAAGAAACCTGGCTGTAGTTACAGTCACAAATGGGGCACCCGGTTAAGTATTACTCTAATATTGTGCATTAACATCTTGTATATAATAACACAAAAACGTAATCAGTGTTTTAGCCTTATTATGTTGTTTTTAAAATGTGAAACGGTGTGTCCATATCCAGTCCTCAGCACAAGCATAAGAGGAGTGTGTGAATTAACGAAGGTTTTATACATACATACTTACATTTGAGACTGACGACTGAAAATGCAAGTAAGATGTTAAGCCTGAATCTAGTCAGAGCCGGCGTTTCGCTCTGCAAAATGATCATTTTTATTATGCATGATCATCTCCACTACTTGCACACGTAGCTTCATTTCATCTTCTTAAGCACGCCTCCTTAAAACCTCCACCTCTCCGCATGCATTTTCAGAATGATGAAAATCATACACAAAATACCTATGCAAACATTTTTAGTCATGAGTCCCGGCAACGTATTGTAAAAGTGAAGCTCTTGAAAATTGGTCGCAAGTTAAGCTTTATTATTGCTAGTTTGTCAGATTGCTTCGTGCATTCGTGCTGCCAACGGATTCAACCGTGTTTTTAACCATGTATTAAACCTTATTACGGTGTACCTACATAAGCAAACTGAAACGTGGTATGGTAATGTTGTACCTGTTTCTTTATTCTCGACTTGACCACACGATTATGACGATGATTATGATGACATGACTATGTAAGATGTAGTTGTTTGAATTGCTTGGAGGGATCTTGCTCTATTCTGCCAATTCAGGTTACAATGAACTTTTTCATAATTCAGCTTAGCTCAGCCTGGCACTTGTTACTTACTTATTGAATGACAAGGATTGGCAAAGTCAAGGCAAGAAGCGAAAGACGTGTGTGTGTTAAAAAGTTGTTAAATTTACTAAAAGTATTAAGTCAGTGTCAGGAAACAAGGAACATTTTTTGCTCTTGTAAGGTGATCTCTCAACTGTCCCAAGATATCCCGGTGTCTGAATTTGCATATTCTGGCTGTCTCTAAAATATATACCTACGTATGCTAAAATCCAGGTCTTTTGTCCTTCCTAGTAAAAACAAGTACAATTTTACATCAAGAAAATATGACTGTGGCTGTGCCCATTCGAAAGTCGAAACATTTTTGCGAATTTTTATACAAGAAAATTACTTCAGGGTGTTGTAAGACAATGTAATTGTAATACAAAAAGTGATGATTGCAGCGCAGCTTTCAGAGAAATCGTTCACGGCTCTGATTTTTGTTTCGATAAAGTTTCTTTGCATCGTTGAATTATTTTCGCACTTGGAAAAATATGAAGCTATTTTCAGAAGAGGACAGTTTTCAAGAGTGATATTTATTAAAGAAGGTGCAACGGTTTTAAAACGGTGAGGTTCGAGAATGGCTTCAAACTCGAAAAGAGGAGGAAATGACGACACTTCATCATCATCTTCGTCCTGCTCCTCTTTATTCGCTCCCATCAAGGTGAAGAAGAGGTCCAGGGACAGGGAAGTTGACACTTGTCAGAGCAAACCTGGCTAGTAGCGGTGTGAAGAACTTGAAAAAGAAGAAGACAAAGAAAAATTCCGAGAGCAGTAATGACAATGATGCCAACTCGAACAGTGGAAATAATAGAAAGTGTAATAGAAGACTGGATCAGGGGCTGGAAATACCACCGTTCCTTGTAGCTACTTCTGGAGTGAGAGCAGCAAAAACTCAGGCACAGGGAAAAATCGCTCCCGGCCTGATGGCTCCTGTCACGCCTCAGAAAGGTGGGGCAAAGGGTGTTTTGACTCCGGAACTGAAGAGGCAAATTAGAGCGGAATTTGTCCGGATTATGCACAGAAAGAGAGTTCGCTCCAGAGAAGACTCTAAGTCTGCCTGGACGCAAAATTTAAACAGGATTAAAGGTATGATAATATTTAAGACATTTTCTTCAGACATTATTTAAGGGTTTAAGAACGTAGTAATTGGTGATAGTGATAAATGTGATAATAATTCGTGCATGCCTTTATTGTCCTCTGCTTTAACGTAAATAATGATGTCCATGTGAGGCAAGTGTAGTGACAAATAGTGAAATACTTCAATTATTTTTTCTGCTTTCTTCTGTCTTTATGCACAGAAATAATGAGGGGAATTGATCGTGAACATAACGCTTCCGAGTGGAAAATGATAGAAGACAAACCTGAACCGTTGGAAACAGTGAAATGGGCAACAACAACCCTTCCAGAGGAGCCCAAGGCTTGTCAATATCCCCCTATCCCGATTCGAGTGATGCAGCAGGTGCCTACAACCCCTACGATGTATGCGTGGTCTACACTTCGGCAAAACGTGTTGGTAGAGGATGAAACTGTTTTGCATAATATTCCCTATATGGTAAGTGAAAGTAATTTTATTTAACAACTCATTTATATTAATGGAGGTTAAGACGTGACCCCAAAAGGCATATCACATAGATCTTCCCATTCGTTTATGATGTAATTAACAATCAAGTAACCTTTCAGTCTAACTGAATCAAAGTAAAAAAAATATATTTTGGTTGTAACGTGAAGGGCGAGGAAATTCTGGACAAAGATACCAAGTTTATCGATGAACTGTTGAAAAATTATGATGGGAAAGTCCATACGGACAAAGACTCTGATTACATGGACGATGAGTGCTTCATGGAGATGGTAAAGCGTGTCGAGACCTTGGATGAGGGAGACTCGGGAAAAGGCTTGATTAAACCTGGTACTTCCGGTTCCACAAGGCAGAAAGGGAAAAGTTCGGATTCAGATGCGGATGAGGTTGATTCCAGTGACCCGGACGAGGACATTGCAGGAAGTAAAAGTAAAAAAGGGAGCAGTGGAGGGAAAAGAATCGAACCGCAACAAGGGATGATTATCAATGCGGGACCAGGGAAAGTTCCAAGAATCAAGTTGCCACCAAATCGGGTTTTTAAATTACTTTCTGAAGTATTTCCCAACAATGGCTCACCAACGGAATTGAAAGAAAAGTTAGTAAAAGTTGTATCATATAACACTCACAGTATATTATATCTATTTATATGTAAATATTATGAAGGATAGATATGTTTATGCAAAAAGCGTAAACTTTTGTCAATTTAAATGTGCACGACATGAATCTCATCATTTCAACTATATTTCACAAAAATAATTTAATATTGTTACCTAAATGAAGGTATATCGAATTACATGAGAAACTGGAGCCGGGAGTTGGTCTGCCACCAGAATGCACGCCCAACATCGATGGTCCAAATGCTGAATCGGTAATTCGAGAGAGATCCATGCATAGCTATCATTCGCTGTTTTGTCGAAGGTGCTACAAGTACGATTGCCTTCTCCATCGTAAGTATTTTAAGAAGTAAAAAATGCATGATGCTAAATGATAATACTGTTTAAGAATGTATTTTCTCGGATAATTGAATCACGAAATAAGAATTCATTTTGTATAAAATACTTCGTGTCTCCAAAGGCTTGAAGGCGGATCATCACCCAGAACCGAAAATGTTAAAGAGAAAATCTGTAGAATACAGGAGTGAGATCCCGTGTGGCGATCACTGCTTCGTAAATTTGGTATGCCAATTTACCTTAATAAAGTAAAATAGAAACTGTAAGTAAGGAAGCATGAAAAAAAGGAGAATGATGTTTTGGAGTAATTCTTTTATGCCCAAGAGAGCGCATGCATAACTGGGCATGAGCAGGTAGCTTTGATTCAATTTTCACACCGGATCTCTCATTCGTTATTTTTAGCCAGAAGTTCAGGCTCGAATAAAGGCAGCGTTAGCTTCATCTGCGAACTCAGATCCAGACCCGCTATCTGGGTTGGATCAAGGTGGAAAAGTCGTGCCGAAAAAGGTACGTAAGCAAACATCGGTGGAATCTGGAGGGACTGACGACAACAGCAATGACAGCGATGTTGTGGCACTAATGGGATACCATCATCAACAGCGTTCATCATCCTCTCAGAGTGGCAGAACGAAATCCGAAGGGAATAATGACAGGAAGAACGGCAGTGGTGCCACGGCTTCAACAACAACGGGATCTGGGGCAAAGCAAACCTCTTTGATTACTGATGAGAGTAAATCTGATTATGCGGAAAACAAAGGATCAAAATTGAAAAGCAACAGTGGCAATAACAGCAATAACTCCAGCGAAAAATGCGATTTCAAGGAGAATCCAGCCATAAACTTTGCGATCCAAAGCCTGCTCCATTTTCAACGAGCTGCACAGACTTCATCATCGTCATCAGAAACAAGCAATCAACCGAAGACTGGCATTATTGGCAGTATGGATACGAAAACAGCGACGTGGTCGGGCGCAGACCAAAGTCTCTTTCGCGTGATTCATAAAGTTTTTTGCTACAATTATTGCAAGATTGCAGAAGCTCTTGCAACTAAAACCTGTCAACAGGTTAGTTAGGAGAGCTTAATTTTACTTCAAATGCCTGCTTAAAATAAATTCAAATTTTTCGGGTTGATTTTATGGAATGATATTGAATTTTGGACAGGTATTTTATTTTGCTCAAAAAGAGGCTGCCGATGTGACAACGGATGAGTCTCAAAAGGACTTGACTCCTCCGCCCAAGAAAACAAAGAAAAAGAACCGACTGTGGTCACTTCATTGTAAAAAGGTTCACATGAGAAAAGAAACTTCCTCAAGCTCGAGCGTGTCCAACTTTACCCCATGTGACCATCCCGGTCAGCCTTGCAATCAGTCGTGCTCCTGCATCCAGGCTCAGAACTTTTGCGAAAAGTTTTGCCTGTGTAATAGTGACTGTAAGTGAAAGTGGAGAACCGGAAGTTGAGACAGTGTCTCTTCTTTCACTCTGTTTACAGTAGATAATGCTCCTTTTTAAGCTGCAAAGCTAATTTAGTACAATCTGATTTATTGCTCAGGCCAAAACCGATTCCCCGGGTGTCGTTGTAAAGCTCAATGTAACACGAAGCAATGTCCTTGCTACCTTGCTGTCCGAGAGTGTGATCCAGATTTGTGTCAAATGTGCGGAGCAGACCAGTACGACAAATCCAAGATTAACTGCAAAAATGTTAGCTGTCAAAGAGGATTATGTAAGTTGTTTGTTTCCAACTCATTGTCTCTGCATCGCAGAACGTTCTGCATGATTCATGGAAGCGGAATGGATTTTTACACAATGACACTAATTAAATTCCACTTCATTTGTCTTTTCACTTTTGTGTTTAATAATGCGATTTTAGATAAGCATCTGCTTCTAGCTCCATCCGATGTTGCTGGATGGGGGATCTTTCTGAAGGATTCTGCCCAAAAGAATGAGTTCATTTCCGAGTACTGCGGAGAAGTAATTACACAAGATGAAGCGGATCGAAGAGGGAAAGTGTACGATAAGTACATGTGCAGTTTTCTCTTTAACTTGAACAATGGTAAGCTTTCCTTCCATAATCTCTTTTTTCCGCTACCTTTTCTCTTTCCAAGTATTACGGAGAAACGTATCTTTCTTCTCCTTTAGAATTCGTTGTTGATGCCACAAGAAAAGGTAACAAGATTAGATTTGCAAACCATTCAGTAAATCCAAATTGCTATGCGAAAGTAATGATGGTCAACGGGGACCATCGAATTGGAATTTTTGCCAAACGCGCAATCAATCCTGGCGAAGAACTGTTCTTTGATTATAGGTGAGCCCACAACAGTTTTTTCTCTATGCATCTACCTTTAATCTCACGCGTCATTTTCTAAGGTCAAATACTTCCTTGTCAATTTTAGATATGGGCCAACCGAACAATTGAAATTCGTTGGAATTGAACGAGAATCAGAATTCTTGTAATGAAATTTTAGCAATGCTCTACACTGGGTTTACGAAATAATATCTCCCGAAAAAATGACTGCAAAAAAAATATCACAGCAAAAATAAAATCACATGTAAAAAGCCCTAGCATTTAACAAATAAAGGGCTACGGTGAAAACTCCAGCAAAAATCAGGCAAAACGAAAAGGAGTAAAAAATATAAAATAAGAGTAAAAGTTGGGGAAAGGCAAAGTAAAATTAG
>VYYJ01002179.1:0-23341 GCA_021029165.1 Cyphoderus albinus | reverse complement strand
ATTTTGATTCTGGCGTCCAAGTGGTCCCAGCCGGAGACCAAGGTGTATATGGGAATGGAGAATCACTGCCAGGATGATCGGCACGGGCATCATGTGGCTCTGGTGAAGTTTGTTGTAGAAGCCACACAGCAACTGCATTTCTCTCCACATTTGCACAAGTTTCTCCGACTTTCCGATGGAGGTGCCCACAATTCTTTGGAACGCCACGACGGTGAAGTACAGGGAGCTATGGGATGGCAGGAATGAGACGGTCATGAGGAACAGCATGTGGTTGACAAACATGTTCCAGCACACCAGCGTGAAGAAGAAACTCAGCGCGCGTTGTAATAGTGGACTCAAGTGTGACACAGGGAAAGAGCTGAAAATTGCCAGGGGAATTAATCTGGCGGGTGACCTGGGAGAAATGAAACCACCCACTGCTGCCAACACGGGAATCACTTGAACCGTGACTCGGAATATTTTTATGCAGAGTTTAACCATTTCTAGGTACCGAGTTGTCGCCCAGTATTCCCTCTCTACAAAAAATATAGACGTTAGAAAATAAAGTTTGATAATATAAAAATAACATTCAGATTTAAATTCCATATTTACCAATGTCGTTATTCCAGTCCAAATGCCGTTTATCGAAAGCGATCAACTCGTTCAGAAATCCAGCAAGGTGTTCAGAGTTGGAGATGATGAATGTAAGCGAACAAAGCGTTGCTTCCAAAGAGAGCGGAATGAAGAAAGTGAAAGCACCTTTCTTGGAAATCTGAACTCTCGAAAGCGGTTTGGTAAAGGGCTGAAGCTGTTGCAGATAGCAAAATGAGAAAGTGGCCAATCCAAAAAGTCGAATTGTATTTTCGTCTTGTTATGAATTTCGCAGAGGAGAGATTCTTCCCTTGAATTACGAGCTTATAGGGGTTGGGAAATGGCGTTATGTTCCATCGGTCGAGTTGTGAGAGGACGCCTCGAATTTGGTAAATTAATCCTGTTATTAGCAGCATTTTCAAGGAAAACGAGTCAAACGGCGAGAGCTAGTAATTTTATGCGTACATTTAATTTGCTGGCAAAATTTCGAATGGCGACAACAATTTTTGCGTATCAGAACAGAAGACTGTTGAAGTTGTTTTCGCTTGGTAATGGCTGGGCGATCACGCTACAATTTAGTGCTCAGTTACACATATATATCAAACATTTCATATTTAAATGTCAACGTTAGTTATTTTTAGTCCCTAAATTTTCAGCATCGCAATTTTCACGTGGCCATTTCCTGCAAAATTTCAAGCTGCGATATTTTTATAAATTTTAGATGATGTGTCCAAAAACAAAATTTTAGCTGTCAAAGCTTGTTTCGTATACACATTTATGGCTAATTAATAAATAATTGAATATTGAGTATTAAAGAAAAAACCTCTAATATTTCAAATATCATGTTCATTCAGTGTGATTGAATGGTGTATTTTGTGCGAATGGTAGGTAAAATAATATCTACATAATTCTGTTCACACCTAAAGTTATTTGTGAATGACATGAATGAGGGAGAGTATATTCATAATTGTGACATCTACGCGTTATGTAAATTGTACATACAATACACGACATGACATGACATGTTTATATTGTTTGATACAAATTTAAGTGCTGTTAACTAGTGTCTAATATAACTAGCTCTGTCACTTGGCAGTGTTAATTGTTTTAAAAGAGAATTTGTTATCCAATTGTCACTAAATAAAAGGCAAATTTATTTTTCATTGTCTCACCTTGCCCACATGGAATATTAAACAAAGACATTTCTGTTGCATGCAGCTACATGATATGATGAGGTATAATTTATTCTATACCATTTTAACATGGGAAAATGGAAAAAATATTGGTGTTGCTAACATAAAGCTACAAGGAAGAGCACGTACCAAGTTCAAAAGCAGGGGCAAAGCATGAAAACACATGAGATATCGTAGAGAAAGGGAAAGAAAAGCTAAAAATTGGCAAAGTGTTTGCCAGAGTCTGCGTCTTAATAATTTGGAAGTGAACGGTTAAAAATATTGTACATAAGAATTTTATTTTACAGCAGATTTGAAAACTAAGTGACACGTGAAAAGTAAAGTGTATAAAAGTAGTTTTCAATTTTGCATCAGAATGGCGGCAGGATCGTCAGAAAGTGATAAGAGAATGATCACACTGAAAAGCGGAAACGGCGACACTTTCCAGGTCACCTACGACGCTGTCAAGTGCTCCAAGACAATTAAGACTATGCTGGACGATCTGGGGGACACGGAAGAAGGGGACTCCATCCCCGTTTCTACTGTCACATCGGACACACTGGAGCGAGTGATTCAGTGGATGGAATACCACAAGGATGACCCCGTCGAAGAGTACGTCGTTACCACACGTCGCCCCAGGGGAAGGGACCCCAGGAAGAAGATGAAACGCGTCATCTTTAGTGAGTGGGACCGACACTTTTTTGAAGATGTGGATCACTCCGTCAGAGCTCAGCTTATAATGGTAATTTACAAAATAAAACATAAAATGTTAATTGTACACTTACTGGGATGTTATCATGATTTTTAAACCTTTCCTTGCTTTTTGTGTGTGTGTTTGTATGTAGGCTGCCCACGAGCTGGAAATCCCGGGTTTACTTGACATGACCGGAAAAGCAATCGCGGACACGATAAAAGGCAAATCACCTGAACAAATTAGACAAATGTTCAACATACAAAATGACCTTCCGCCTGGCGAAGACGACTAAGCATTAAAAAGAGCAATAATAAATAATGCATACAAATACAGTAGTAATAATCCAATAAAATCAGACGACATCAGACAAACGACATGGCTGCGAATTCAATCTCTACATAAATAAGAAGTGCAAAAGTTAAAATTTTAAATATTCAAAATGTTTTGTGTAAGGTTTTTACAGTTAATTACTGGTTACTCAGTATTTTGTGAAAGTGGCATAAATAAGTCGTGGTGCAGGGTCATTGTAGTGATTTAAAATAAAGTTTAAGTAAAGTTTAACTTGTAAAAAAGTCAATCAGTGATCATATGAATGTACTGATATAAAAAACGAATGCTTAAAAATTGAATAGTGATAAAAATCTATGCAAATTTCTTACCTAAGAATCTTAATGGCTAAAGATCTATCGTGTTCAGTTTCTGTTAGTTCAAGGTCAAGATTGGTTGATTAATTAGCTAATGATTTAATAACATAAAATACTGAACAATTTAAAATAATAAGAGTTTTGTATAGTAGTAAAAAATAATAGATGAAAGGCTATGAATGCAAAGGTTTTGGGGAAAGATGTGTAGAAAAAGAAAATTGGGCGAGCTATAGTGAGAGCATTTAATTAAAATAAATTTCTTTATTTATGTAAACTGAGATGTTCATTGTCAGTCATAAAAGATTACATTGGTATCTTGATATTACATACTTTTAGTTGAGGTTTTTTTTTCTAGTGATTTTGGAAGCAACGTTTTAAGAACCAGTAACTATTTTTAATTTTGCTAATTGTTTAAGTTTTATCTCATTAATACAGCTAGTGATGTTATGGTGGTAAAGCTAACCAATTTTAAGATGGTTTTGTTAGTGATGTTGATCATTTGTTCTAGTTATAATTGTGGCATGTTGTTTATTAGATTACAATTAAAAGCATAATTTACCTCATTATTCACTACTCACTACGGCTATGGCAATACTGATAATACGTAGAAATCGTTATTAATAATTATGACTAACTAACAAATGTATATTTATAAGAATTGTATCAAATATATTTCTAAAAATGTTTTACGATTTCGCAATATTTTAAGCAATAATCCTTTTTCGTCTAATACTATGATGTAGTAGTTTAAAACGTAATTAACTGTTGGTTATGTAAATGGTAAAATACAAGATTGTAGATGCCTTAAGTAATTCTCTTTCTGTCAAAGTTTGCCTTCTTGAATGTTTGTTAATTAAAACGATTTAAATCAAAGTCGCAAGCATTAATTATCAATTATATTGTGTTGCTTTCATTTATTCAATAACTGTTCACTTTCTGGCTCATTACTTTATTAGACATTTAATAATCGGGTTTATCAATTAGTTTAAAAATCTAATAATACTTCATTGGCACATTATTGCGTGAGCTAATTGTAAATCATTTTTATAACAAGTGTGGCCATATATGGAAAGTCAAATTATATTTAGGCACGGTAAGTTACTTCACTGAAGTATAAAATAATCAAAGTGAGATGAGATAATAACGTAGCTGCCGATATTATTAGAGAAAGATAACTCGTTCGTTTTATACAATTTTCATGGTTATGTCAGTTTTGTACTACGTTATAAATCGCGAATTTCTTAGATTTCATGAAATTTCCTATATGAATTAATCAGTTCTTTAGTTTGTCAGGTCAATGGTCATTTCAGATATCATTTTAGGTTATGTAACAGTTTTCCATAAGGCTTCGGTTTAATAGAGTTCATTTCAACTTCTTAATTGCGATACTTATGCGATTATGATTTGCACCGTATAAGTTAATTATCTTATAACTATGCAGCAGCAATAGAAACGCTTATACCCGTCTTTTATACTTAAACTAAGGCTTGAAGCCAGATAAGCCTAAGTTAGATGCTGCAGACTTTCGCCAATCGGCCATACCATGCTGAACACACCAGTTCTCGTCCGATCACTGAAGTTAAGCAGCATCGGGCCCGGTTAGTACTTGGATGGGTGACCGCCTGGGAACCCCTCGAATTCAGTTTAATATCTTTTAATGAAATCGAGCAGAATATTTGCGCATATTTATATATATTTATATTTATATATTATAGAATTTGCGCAAAATATTTTTGAAAATAAAAACCATGGCTTGCCATAATTGTTTAAGAATTTAAATGCATCAATCGTTATCTTTATCACAACAAAGTCTGATTTCGGTGTGTGTATGCGTTGTAAAGCATTCTATAATGTAAATTTGCAAAATACGCTTTGCGCTCAAAAAAACTGTTGGATTGCTTTTGAAGATGTCAAAGATTGCACTTTGGTTATAATGATAATAATGAGTGGAAATTGTGCACTTGCTCTACATTTTATTGAAGTATAATTTATTTTGCAATATTAAATTTTAGAAAGTTTTAACTTGAGACTCATCGAACACTTTTTATTCCTGGCGACTCTCAATGTACAATTAAATTCCCAGTTCTCTTTCAAATGAAATGGACATTTTTTGATCAACGAGAGAATTGGATAATGTACAATTGTATTTACGTCCCGCAAACTAAGTCATGAGATCCGTGTGTGCAATAAAAATGGGTGTGAAATATGATTATTAAATAAATCATGTACTTTTGCCATATTTTTTAAGTATTTTATTGATTGATTAAGATTAATTTGTACACTGTTATACAAAAAAAATAAATTGAAAATAAAATGATGAAATGTGTCCAAAAAACGGACATTACTTCGAGTTCTGAAGAGTAGATCGCTTGAATTGACATCACCGTCAATCCTAAATTGATTACCTTTCAAAATGTAGAAACGAAGAGCAAAAAAATGATACGTACTTATAATCTATTAAAAATTAATGTCGTCTTGTATTACATAAAATATTGCAGGATTTGAGCAGTAATATTTACATACGTAGAAAAGAAGCGAGAAACTTGCGACAATTGAGATAGAATGGCTTTGAATAACCAATCGTTGGTTAATAGATAGATCAGTTTAACCTAATTGAGATTTTGTTCGGAAACATTGTTTTTTACCATTCAGATTTACCATGTAATTAACATACAAATTAGTTCACCTAATTGTTTTTCATGTGATTCAAAAAAATGTATTAGTATCGTTATCCTTTAAACATTGGCCACTTTATGTCACTACGTGACACGAAACCACCCCAAAAACCCTTTGTTTTTACCATTAATTCATTAACTAATTGATTAATTAGCACATACTAATTAATAATAATTAAAATGTAAACCATCTTTCACCCTGCACCTTCCCATTCTAAGTTTATTATGTGATTGAAAAAAAAAATGTTTTAAAGCTCATGATATGATGAAATGTATTACTTACATTTTACATATTTTGTAAAGAATTTTTTTTCACGCTTTTTCTTACCATTTTAATCGTGCATTGTTAATTGCATTTTTCAATAGTGCATTACTAAATCTTGATCTTTTTACAAAAAAATACTCTTAAATGCCATTTTAAAATACAATTTTTCGAATCCAAATTATTCCTTTTCAACAAAGTTCTAATTCTAGTTGATTTGATATTGTATTGTAAAATTGAATGTAATTATTGAAAATGTTTGAGTTACAACTGTAACAGAGAAGTAAACCTAAATTGATCTAAGTCTAGAAATGCCTAACCTAAGTTCTCTTTCCCCTTAAACATTTAAGGGGAGAAGAGGGACACTGCATAAAACTGCAGTAACGGAAATGACACGCTAAAAAAATTTAGCAACAGGGTTTATAAAAAGTCCAAAATCCGGTGAAGGATTTCATGAATCAGAGACCGTAGGGATGACAGAACTGATACACAAGTCGCTGAGATCTCTCGGTTTTCCTCATGATTCCCTTCCTGTAGTACTGCCGGATGGACCTCGAGAGTTTGTCATAGTTCATGGCTGGACGGTTCTTCCGGATTCCCCAGAGTCGTGCAACTCGCACGGAATCCTCAATTTTGAAGACACCCTGCACAAAAAATACATTTTGTTATAAATTAGCTTAAATTCAATCTACTCCAAAGTGGAGAAAGTGCTGTGGTTTAAGAATTTGGCAGCTACCTTTTGTTTGTCCAGCCATCGTATGCAAGAACCATGCTGTTGACCGGAAGCAAGCAGCTCCTTCAAGAATTGCCAGAGATGAATGTGAGCTCCGTTCTTGGTGCCACAAGCCGCTTTCTTGTTTCCACTTCCGGTGGTTGCTGGCGCTGGCTTCTGCTCTTCTTCTTCCTCTTCCTCATCGTCTGCAAAATTAAAAGGGAATTTTAAACATTAAAAAACGTTTCTTTCTAAGTCATGAAAATTGAAACGCTCTTCAAATCAATATTTAAGACAACGCAGTTAACCTTATCATTATTATCGCTTATCTCCATAATTATCTTTTATGTGCATGCATATGTCAGTGTGTGTGACACAGTACCACACGCTTATAAGCTGACTGCATCATGTCACATTACCATCTTGCTCAATATTTTATGCATATTTGTAGCGAAGTGACATAAAAATGTTTTTTACAGTCTCGGTTTCAAGCTTTCCTTGTCAAGGTTAACTTGTACAGCTTCTACGTACCCAGTTCTTAGATTGAGACGAGGATGATGATCACGGTGATAATGATAATGATAATCGTGACGACGATGAAAGCCAAATACGCACCGTAGATTTATTGGACACAGAGACCATCAGAGAAGACAACGCAAGTTTCGCTATTTAATCTGCAATCTGCAGCCAAAGTCGAAGTTGAATTCGACCACTCCCATCACAACTCACAGCCACAGCCACCTCCTCACTCAACTTGGTTCAGGTGACCTAAAGCAGGCTGGCTGCAAAGCGACTATTTCTCTTCTTACAAAGCGTTACCTAAATTGAGCCGAGGTGGCCGTGGCCGTGGTCACTGTGAGTGAGGTGGATGTGGATGTGGAATTTTTCCTCTCTTCGATTCAAGTATGCAAGTGAAGAAAAGAAAAGAGGAAAGAAAGGAGGTCGCCGTGTCGATGGCAATACTCACTCGCCGTAACTTTTTCAGTGACTTTTTACTTGACTTGTTGTTTTAACATGAAATGAAATAATGAAACAACTTGTTTTCAGTCCTCGATTGACCACACTTGAAATTATTAACTACCAGCTTGATTATTTCATGGCATTATTATTATTGGTATGATATGAATGATGCGAGCTTGTTTCGTTATTGTTGCGAGTTTTTACCTAACTGCAAATGTAAATAGCTACCTGAGCAAGCATAAATAAATAAAAGATTGGCCATAGCTGCAAATTGTAGTTAAGTGTAGAATTCGGACAACGACAGCTTTCAAAGATGATTTGCTCTTTTCGATGGTACACACATGCACGCCAAAAGACATGAAATTCGTGTGGCTGCATGCACTCGGCCACAATTATTTTATTTGCTCATATTATATTATACTGATTTCGCGAAAAAAGTTCAGGTTTTTTTACTTTACGTTTCAGTCCTCACTCACTCGAGTCAGAATTTCTTTCTACTCTATCATTATTACATACTGCATATAGTAAGAACCGAACCTGAAACTTGTCGTTTTTCGAACGAACAAGAAAGATCGACATCGAAAACGCGAAGGCGACGAGACGCGCTGCGAAATAATGATTGCTGCTGCTGCCTCTGCTGCTGCACTCCTTTTAAAAAACGTGATTTTTTTCTCATTTAAGTTCACGTCCACCTCGCTTCATTTCATCACATCATAGACACTCTAATACGTCGCCTGGGTACAAACAATTCCAACATTTTTTTGACGAGGACAGTTAAAAGCATTCGAGGGAGTTTAGTTCGTTACTTAGTTTCGAGTTTAGTTTGAAGTTAGTTAAGGTTTCTGAAACTGGTCGCCCTTCTTTTCTTTCCTTCACAATCTTGTTTTTAGCCATTTTCTCTTTTGTCTTTTTTTTGTTTTGCGAGTGGAAAATTCTAGTGAAAAAGTTTAGATGCACGCTTAAATACTAGGGCTAGGCTAGCCCAGGCGCCTATAACTAAACCAGTGTTAATGTTGATATTAATGTTCATATAAATATTTGATGCCTGTTCAACAACGCCATTCCGATCACCAACTGGTTTTTATTACATACCTACATACTACTAAATAACATCCAAATTGTAAGTCTACAGTAGACCACATCATTGTATTATTACAATCATGATCGAGAATCGAGAGAGAAAAAAATGCAGACATTCCTCAGTGTTTCAAGGACTTCTTGCCTGGCGTTAAAAAAAATCAGCGTCACCTCACCTGAGCGAGCTAAGAAAATACGGTGATGATTGCCAGCATGATTTTCAGCTTGCAAAATGAAGCAAAAAAGTTGCAAGTCGAAGATGCAGATGGGAATATTAACACATCACAATCATAGTATAATCATGGTTTAATCATAGACAAAGTTTAGGCTAAGTGGAATAAAGATGAAGATGAGGACGAGGCCAGCATTTTGTAAGACATAGTCAGAGACGACGAATAAGAAAAAAATCCGATTGAGTTGCGACTTGAGACAAACAAGCGAAAAGGTGGTGGGCACAGAGATCATCACGAAAGCTTTTGATTCTCACCTTGGCAAGTATTAGAGATACATCGGAAAACAAATTATTATTGTGGTCACATTAATTCCAGAGCACGCAATTAAAATGTAATAGAGCCAGTTTCAATCTATTGATCCTCTCTCTTGTCTCAAACACCTGGTTTTATGCTCCTCTTTATTAAGACAAAAGAAAAGGACGAAATGAAGATCTCGTTAAATAATAAAAATAAAATGGCTGGGTAATCGTTACTTAAATGGCAACTTAGAGTTAAATGCCGGTTTTTTTCTAGTCTTTTTTTTTCTACTCTCCCTCATTTGTCGAGTCATCATCTCATGATGAAGATGAAGGAATGATGATGCGATGATTTTCGCTTGCTCACTTGCTTTCTTAAAGGTCATCCTGAAGATCATGTTTGGACGCAGCAAGAGAAGAAAGAGAATGGAGAATTTACTCTGATTATGATTAGAAAGAAACAAAAGCGTAGAGAGAGAGCGGAGCGGCGGCGGCGAGAATGACGATGATAATGATGTAGAAGAAATGTGGTGATAAAAAACTAGTTGAGCCTTTTTACTTCACTATTATCATGATATTGAGCTAACAAGCAAAGTTAAGACTCGAAATGGCCGTGTTGTGTGGAAGAAATAATCTGTTTGCAGAAAAAATATGCAATAAATAAAACTCGCCTTTTCTAGGCCCGCATCTTGCTGCATTTTAAATTGTTGAGTAAAAAAAATCTGCTAAGAACTCCAGAGACAAAAGGTAGATTATATTTAGAATCTCTGACCGCAGAACACACACGGCGTACAAAAAATGAGAATGTATGTGTTTGTACCCTGGACAGGTAAGTATTATTATTGTAAACGAAGAAAATAAAGAATGTGTTTTATATCTGGGCATAAAAACAACAATTGCATTCATATTCACCAGGTACTATTTTAAATGGAAGCAGACCAGAAAAACAAACTTTTTGCTTTTACTTACTTTATTTTATGTCCCACCAGGAGGAAAAAATGTTTAATTTATGGTATAGCAAATGGAAAGTAATTTCTCAAGGAGATAAATAAACTGTGGCTAAAAAAGCTCTGATCTTTTTTTAAAACGTTTTCGCAGGCTGCAGATAACTATGGCTGTTAAGCAATTAATCCTTATTTGTTGCTTGCATACAATCTGTGAGATTAGAGTGTAGCGTAATCTTTAAACGTGTCAACTTAATGGCCACACTGGAGACTTTCGTGATGGACATGAATTCATACGTCGTTGCTTGTGCTTGACGTTGTCAGATACGGGGAAAAGAGGAAGACATTTTTTCAATTTGAAAAATGAACGCTATTAACTTTTTTCGCGAATGTTCATTTCATTGCAAAATATTTCATGCATGTAAATACCACCAGTATTTTCTCAATTTTTCCCCAATAATCAATAAAAAGTAAATTGAGATTTTGTAGATGTCATTCAGGTGACTTCTTCACTTCTTGTGACATGTCTTGTGACTTGGCTTGACTCCACTTTAGTTACCTACCACAACATGTTGAACTCTAACAGAAAATTCATACTCGTCTTGAAACATTTTGATTTTCCTTATCGCTATTGCCATCAGTGATCTACAGCACAGCATAACAGCAGCAGGATGAAGATCAGTTTTTTCACCACTCAACTCTCAACTCGACTCCTCGCCCTTTCTCAACCTTTATGAACACGACTCTTCTTGGAAGCGACAAGTTTCAGGAAAATAAAATACATAAAACGAAACAATCAATGTAACCTGCTTAACTCTACTTCAACAACGTTACAGCTTCTTGAAAAAGAAAAAAAAAACTCGCTTAAAAATTGAGTCTACTTTTTTTCAATTCCCTTGCAAATGGAATGTTACTTATCATCAGTAGCAACAGAGGAAACTGAGCTTGACGGTGACACTTGCCACTGCTGCAACCTTTGAAAAATTCTCATGTTTTATGCTTTTCATCATTTCAATTACTCACTTTGATTTTTTTGCGATTTTGCTGAACTAAGAGAAATCAGTTCTGCGGAATGAAGGAGGGAGCGAATAAATTTTAATAATTTGAAGCAATCGATCATAAAGTTGATCTTCGTAATGATCTACATTATTTTTGCAAAAACGCAGTAAAGTAAAATTGTGAGACATAAAGATTTGCAGAATTAGAATTAAATTTGCATTTAATTAGAGTTCGAGTCGTCATCATAATTGACATCGCTGTCAATCGATACTTCGGTACTTTAGTTTACTTTCCTAACTGCGGAGCAGTGTAATCACAATAATCAGCAAATGATATTCAAAATATTTATTCATTGCCAAACAATCTAGGCTGCTGAAATAATTTTTGGTGTTTAAAAAGTACCTAAAATCGTTTCGCGTTTTGAAACATGAATGAACTATGCACAAGTAAACCAGTATGAGCTAGGATTGCATTGCGAGATGAAGTGGAATAATAAAATAATTTCTGGGAATAATAATAATCAATAATAATCATCAATAGAGAATTAACCAGTTTTGTTACAATCCAAAATATTTTTTTTTGAAAAAGGCTTGGTCTTTTCTTTGGTATTTTTCCTTTTGCAGTTGGACTGGCATTGTCATTCAAATATTGATTTGAATATTATTGACGCAGTTGATTTTTTCTTTTAAAAATGTATAAAGAAATATGAAGAAAATGTTTGCTTACCATCGCTGTGTCTCATGGAGGAGGTGGAAGACGGAGGCGAAGATGACGACGAAGTCTCAACAGAAGCCGGATTCCCAATGCTCTGCACAGAGAGTAATTCTTCCATCTCCATTTTGACTTCGATGGGCGCTGGTGACTGGGACGAGTCCAGTGAAGAAGCTGGCGATCCAAACGAGGATGCTCCGTAAGAACCAGGCCCAGAGCCGCCCAACAGAATTTGTCCGACAAAGTCGAACCCGCTGTCCATGGATGAATTTGCAGTGGCAGAAGCTGAACCTGAGCTGTCGTCAGGTAGAGAAGAGCCAGGCGAAGATGCACACGACGGAGGAGCGGAAACTGCTCCGAGTTTCAATAAATCCAAATTGGCGCAAATCTTGTCGCCGTAGAGGGGATCCCTGCGACGGAAGTCCTCCTCCCCGAAAGAGCACAATTGTCGTCCAGTGACGTTCCACAGAGTGCGGAGTGCACCAGAGACTCCAGTGATTGCTGCCTTCGTTGCTTGGTCCGCACTTGTAGTGTCCACGAATGATTGCAGCGTATAGCCGAGCCAAGACTGCACCTCTTCCGTCGACCACGACATAGGGTCTAAGAGGGGAAGGCAGAAATAAAAAATTGCATTTTATAGCAAAGTGGTCAGTCAACAATCGGATGAACGCACTTTTCGTGCTACGAAGACACTACATAGTATGCATGACGTCACTGTCGGAACCTTAATCCGGGTGTGGACACACACTGGACCGGATGGAGGCATTATTGGCGTTAGTACTATGACTGCTATAGCATAGCGTCAGTGCATCGCATTGAATATTTTATTTTTGTTGAATGAGATTTCATAGCATTAGAGTAGCTATTTACTGGCAGTGTATCAAATCAACGCTAATTATAATCGTTTCATTGTTTCATCTCCACCTCATCTCATCTCACCGTCCATCATAATAAAATCATGCTGCTAATCATGATCGTCGTCATCGTCCCAAAATCATGCATGAAGCAAAAAACATTTCAATTGTTTTCTGTGGAATGACTACCACATATTAATAGCTCATGATTTGAGAAGTGTGATAGTAATGATGAGATGATGTACTGCCTAAAACTTCAATCATTGCGTCCATTTTTAAAACACACTTTTGATTTTTTCCAGGATGTCCGCTCTACTAAAAATGTATGTAATGGTTAAGTCAAAGTTTGGAGAGTCTTTACTTCAAGTCAAGGCGGATCTGGCGGTTTACACTTGACTTGTCTCCATTAAATAATCACTATTTTTATTTTTACAAAAGATCTGAACAAAGAAATTTATTCACTCATTTTTTCACTTTTTTCCCCTTTCTGGAGAATCGAGAATCCCGATCGGGTGATGAGATGAATTTTATCTTGTTGGAGAGATCAAGTCAAAGTCGAAGTTGCAGAAAAGAAGCCGACCAGAATATCAATTTTTTGGGTGGTCAAAAAAATCATCAGCATGCCTACGTTACATTAGACTGTACAATAATAAACTAAACTGCTCCAGTAACTAAGCGAAAATGTAAAAGTAGTAAAGTGTAAAATTCTCAGAATTTTCTGATCGTCATCAGTCATCATGATCGTGTTCAAGATCATCCACATAGTACTCATGGAGAAAGAGATTGTGTATCTGAAGATGAGTGAAAAATTAAAAGTACCTAAATTGGAGAGAATGCAGAAAATGAGTTCATTTACAACTCATTTCATAATACAAATACAAATTATTATAATCCATGTGTATCACTGATGGAGTGGAGTGGATACATGCAGAGTGTGACTTGTACCTAAACTAGATTTGAGACCACGCGATCTGCGGACGTGAGACGTTAATAATGTTTTAAGAGGCAGAGAATAGAAGTTAGCCGTGATAACACTTGAAAAAGTCAGAGAGGTGAGGACAGGCCAACTGGAAAAACACTTTTGTTTATATATAGAAAGAAAAAGAGCAGAGAGCTCCTTAAAGTCTTGGTTTCATTTTCATTGTGCATCAAGGTCAAATATTGCCCAAAACGGTCAAAGCTAAAAGATTAATATGCAAGGAACACAATTGACACAATGGAGACAATACAGTGAGAAGATTGAGTAGTGGAGTGTTCACACAGCATTTTTGTCGGAAGAGTTGCAATTGTTATGATGTGCAGATGCTTCATAAACGCAAAGATTTTTTTCTCAAATCTCAACTTTGCCTTTGAACTGAGTCGAATTTAAGAATGGATCTAATTTTAAGGATATTTTCTTTTCTATTCTTCAATTACCTGCGACTGAAAAGGGTGATGATGAATGGAGTGAAAAATTCTTCCTTGTTAGAAAATGAGAGAGGAGATGAGAACGAAATGAATGACAAAGAAAGACGGGAAATGCCTTGACTGACTGACTGAGGCAAATCTAAGCACCCAATAAAATCCAATATAGTATTTAATTCCCTGATTCCCGTGGGGGATTTATGATTACGCCGCACAACTCACAATGGCTACATAGAATTGCCCAAGAAGTGTAATAATAATATAATCATGATACAATGAAAAAGTAAAATAAAATCTATTCAAATCTCCCAAGAGCACCAGCAGCACCCTTTAATTCAATTTGCCGATACACAATCGCACCCTGTGAATTTATGAACGTGTCCAAATAAAGGGAAGGATTTTTCATTCACGAATTTTCCCAACAAAAAATGGTAAATCTTAAATCTTGGATCATGATCATTCATGACTGACGATGAGTGACTGACGACGATGATGATGATGAGGACCTGACTGACCATTTTTTTCAATTCCCAATGCGAGATGCCAATAAAAATAAAGAATAATGAAAATGGTATCGCATCATTTCATATGATATTGTGCCACGCCATGTCATATAGTCATGATGATATGATGACGCTATGCTACAATTTCGTGCTTTGCACAGGTACACGAAATAAAATGGACGAAACCAACGCAAAAAAAGAGTTGGTTGGTTGAAGTGGACTGCTAGCAAAAAGTGAAATCGGCAGCAACCTATGAGTAAGTGAGCTCAGCCCTTGTATGGCCATCACCGTCGAGAGAAAATGGACTGAAATGAAGCAAATGCTGCATTCCTTCGATCGCCAAGAAAGAAAGAAGAACGAAACGAGAACAAAGAGATGCGTATTATTACAATACAATGGCTTGGTTGAACTCAGTTGTGTGTGAATATATCAATAAAAATATCTGCTCATGATAAACCTTACCTGTGGAGATGCCAAGTGAGCGGCAGGTTTGCTGAATATCGCCAATGATCTGCTCGTAGGCGAGCGTGAAGACGGGCTCGATGTCGTCCACCAAATTGGCGCTGCCCACTGATCCAGGAGCACCGTTTGGCACCACGTTTTCCTACACGGGGAAAAAAGATGAAAATTGTCATTTCAAGTGAAAAGGTTAAATCAAAAATAACTCCTTAGTCATGTAAGTATGATTATGAGTGGATCAATTTGTTCATGTGGTCATAAAATGAAGATATTTAGGGGAGGGGATGTCGGTTCGATCACAAGCAAAGTAGAGAAAAAAGAGCGAGCAAAATAAATAAATAGAATAATGTAATTGTATGTAATTGTTATAATGGCAATTATAATAAGTACGTTTGCACAATGAAGAGAATTGAAATTGAAGAGGACTTCCCATGAAGAAAAATTTGGTCATTGCTCAGCTCAGAGCTCGGCCATTAATAAAAATTCTTTTCTTTTCTAAGTAATCTGCGTGTTATTAAGCACATATCATTTTTCATCCTCTTTATTGCTCAGATCGCACACACCACCTCACCCACAAAGTAGCATGTCATAATAGAATATTTTTGCCGAAACAATGCAAATACGTCTCTACTCGTCTAACTGAGGTTTCTCACTCTGACAATGAAAACAACTTAAGCGCTGCAGCAGTGTGGCTCCTTGAGGAGGAGGAGACGAGATGACTAATCACTCAGTCAGAGTCTGAGAGAGTTTGGTGAGTTAAGTGAGAAGAAAAGTATTTTTACTTTACCCCCCACACAGGAAAGCGAGTGAGTTGAGCTTGAGCTTTCATGACATGACTCTGGCTTTTTGGCGACTTTCTTTTATTTCAGCCAACTCTTGGGCGACTAATGATCCCAAATATCCTGAGATCATCATGATTATCATTGTGACTCGCATTATCATTATCATCGTCTTGATCAATTGTTTGCTGGTAGGCTGACTTGTTATGGGTAAAATGGGCAGTGAGCACTTCACACTCACACGCTGATCGCCACTGAAAAGGATTACGTAGCGTCATGAATGATATCATGCGGACGACGATCACAATGATATTGGCGTGTAATTGAGCCAGAGCCAGAAAGCAATGGAGAAGAGTCAAGTAATCCCTTTCTTTTCACAGCCAGACAAATCATCAATCATCAATGAAAAGATCGAAGAGGTCTCCCGCGGAGGAAAACGAGTGATAATGAGGAATGGGATGCAGACGGACTCAGATTTTACTACTAAGATGTAAGATAAGAAGAAACCACTTGAACTTACCAAAGTTGAGTCCAACTCGTGCATGGGCAGATCCATTGGCTTGATGTTGTATTTCTCAAGGAAAGATTGGTCCTCGAGGCATTGCCGAATCAAAATGTTGTTGCGCTCGTCATTCATCGCATTTTGATAGTTTCCCGCTGCAGCCTGATTTTGAGCTGGAGCTGGAGCAGAGGGTGGAGGGGGACTTGGAGTCCCTCCGTTGTTGCCACTTGCCTCCAAGATGAGGGGCTTGCACTCAGGGGAGAAAGCGCGGTAGTCTGGAGGACTCTGCGCGTAAAAGCTGAGTTGTTGCACAGGTTCCATGCTGCCGAGTGGCGGCCAGCTTGGGGATGGCACCGTCGCCGTGTCCCTGTCTTCGAAACCGTCTCCTAGAAGAGACAGGTCGAAGTAGTCGGCCAAGTAATCCAAGGGTTGTCCATTTCCACTGTTGGACTTCTTCAAAACTGGGTGATTCTGAGGAGGCTGCTGCTGTTGCTGTGGCTGATTTTCATTCTGTTGCTGCTGAAAGTACGGCTGCTGCTGCTGTGCTGCAGCTTGCCAGTAACCACCGCAGTCCCCACTCACGTTGTAGTCCCGCTGCGGACTGAAACCCGCTGAGGGCACTGTTTGCTCCTCCATCTAGGTAAAAAGATGAGGAAAATTAATGTCACACGAACTGAA
This sequence comes from Cyphoderus albinus, assembly GCA_021029165.1. NCBI lineage: Eukaryota > Metazoa > Arthropoda > Collembola > Entomobryomorpha > Paronellidae > Cyphoderus > Cyphoderus albinus. The sequence continues at coordinate 6,273 of VYYJ01002179.1, read as the reverse complement.
CTCAAGTACTGTCAAAATACGATTAAGATGTGGAGTGGAAGTGGACACCCCCGAAGTTTATGAAATGAAGGACCGCCCGAATCAAGGCGCTTCTCAAAAGCGACATGAAAAAATCATGTTATTATGTTACCTTGTATCTTTGACACTCAAAGTATCCTCGGTAGAAATCAGTTTCACTTTTCATCATGACACTGTCACCTTTAACCTAAGCTGAGGTAAAGTAATTTTTCCTATATAAAAGTCTAGTCTCAAAGTCACCCAAGAAGATTTTTCTCCTTACTGTCGAACTGGAAAAGGGTAAAGCTCTTGCTAAAGCTATGAAATGTAAATATGAGTGAAGAGGAGACTAAAAAGGATTTGTATTTCGATTTTATTGCTGTCTCTCAACCAGAAAAGTCAACCCTTTTACGATTTTTCTCCTATAATAATAATATTTATGCAGAAAACGCCAACTTGAAGTTGATGTATGTTCACAAGTGTCTGTGTCTTGTCTGAAATTAAAATGTAACTTTATTTATAGTACCAGACAACATTTTAAGTGAGCTGCTGCTACAACACTCGCACCACTGCACATTCACAACTTGAAACTAAAACTGAGGAAAAAAAGCATAGCGTCGGCCGTGTCGTGTCTCCACTCGCTGACATGACATAATCAACTGACACGGCTGCAGCTCTGAGGCAGGTGAGAAAAGGCGAGATTTTCGATGAGAATGAGAGTGGAAGAGTGGAACTCAGGCGCAGTCTAATGAAACAGAAGCAGTTTGGGATTCGAGTCGAGCTTAACTTACTTTAGATTATGTTAGAAGCTTCTTGCTCGCCTTCACATCACTCACTCACTTTATTTTTATTTTTATTATCCATCCCCATAAAATGGGCAGATTTAATGCACAACACTATCTCAAGTAAGTTTAGACACTTTGGATTCGCTTTGGCTTCAGCTTTGGACATGCCATCAAATGAGATGTGTGTGTGTCTCTGTGCATGCCTTCAGTCACTCTCAGATAAAAACCTCAGGCCCAGTCAGTTCAGGTGTGATGTGATACTTGGAAATTTTCCACTGCTAAAACTAACTGCTGCTGCTTCTACTACTATGATGCTCTTATTATTCTCATTATTATTGCTGCCCGTCACATCACATTACATTTTATTTTCTCCATCGCACTTCGCTTTGCTAATAAGAAATAAAGATCATCTTCATCATCACATTACTCCACTGGCATTAGCTTAGGTTTTAGCTTGCGTGATACGATACAGCGATGGTAATGGGGATCAACTTGAAATTAATATCTCCATCAATCTGACCTGACTTAATGCTAGTTATGGTAAGAATGCTAAGTTATGTCATTCATGCGCATTCTCGTGTTCATTCAGTTGCTGACTGGAGAGATAAAAAAACAGGAAAGAAAAGAGTGTTTCATAATAGCTAATGACACTTCATAAAAATAACGTGTGTGTGTACCTAACAACAATTATTTAACTGCATCATTACTATAGTTTCACTGTCGTTTGGTTGAGCTCGCTCAATTGATTTTGTTTTTCATTCAGAGAACTGATCTTGTGCGCAAAAAGGAGGTTTGCGTGAAAACCACTTAAATCAAACTTAACTCACTCCAGTTGATTGACAAGTGAGAACAAAAGGAGTTTTTTTCATGTCAGTGGTTAATTTGAGCAGGTTAGCTAAATATCTGACGACTTAAACTGTCTAACTCCAGCTCGCTATTTACGTAAGTGCTGTGTTTCAGCGTTACTGACTGACTCAATTGGAGCAAGCAGCTTCAAAGCAAGCGTCAACGGGTGGCCTGGCCAAAGCCCAATTAATTGCTTTATTCACATTCACCCATTGAAAGGAAAGTGAATGAAAATGTTTCTCACGTAAATATGTAACCCGTAACCGCAATGTAAAAAATGTCTCATTGAATGCGTAACTGTTGCGTACTAATGAGCTAAAACTGAAGCAAAATATTTTTCCACTTTTGTGGTCAATTGTTTTGCTCATAAATTGTACACGTGTTATTAATTCGTTGTTATCTTTTCGTACTCTAATCGGAAACTGACGTAGTAACTTTTTGCGGTGTATCAGCGATAACTAAAAGTCTGGAATTTACTAATAAATGTGGACAATGACTTATTTTCATGTGTACAGAAAAATGTTTTTGAAAACGTTCATAATAACAATAATTCAAACTAAAAAAATAGTCAATTTCCACTAAAAGTCTGGTTGGTGGCAATGCGATAAACACATTTCTTCGCAAATGATTAAATTATTTACAGTGAGTGCATTTTTTCTCTCGCTTTTTACCAATCCAATATTTATTTGCTCCTAACATTTTTCCGCGTCATAAATTGCTGAGTAAGTGAAACGCAATATTTAACTCATCTGGTCAGTTTTTTTGCCCGAGTTTTGTTCTATCATCAGCAGAGACAAAAGAATTATTTTTTTATGCATTTTTATGAGTTGGTAATAAAATAACTATTTTATTTGACCATGTCACTTTTATTACGTGAGCGAACCACGGCAACTTTTTGTTTCTTCCCATAAATTTTGTTGTATCAATCTTACATAATTTTGATCAACATTTTGAGTCCCGAGTGAAGACAAGGCAGGCGATAAGGAAATCGAGTGAAATTATGGACCATGCTGGGTACTGCAAAAATTACCATTTAAAGCTTTCCAGCAAAACAACAAACCATTTCTATTAATTTTGCAATGCGAAATAACTTACTTAAGTACGAAACGTTTTTGCGAACTGACTTTGATACAAAAAATGCTTTCATTTTAAGCCGCATATTGCTCAGTTTGAGATTAACTCATTTAGTCTTTAGACTCTGAGGAAAACGCCCAAAAATGTAAGTCCATTTTGACTGTCATTCATTAATTTGCCTGCAACTCGAAAAAATGCAAAAACTTTGAAACACGATTTGTCAACTCAACACTGAAACTCAAGAATTCCTGCAGCTTTTGAGTAATTTGAGTTTCCCCTCTTTAGGCTCATATTCATTTCATGCTAATGCAATAAAACTAAATGACTTAATTACCATAATTAATTGCAATTCAAATTGCGACTTTCGTTTTGCTCTCGGTTTCGTGAAAAATCCAAATTCTTTTACTGTTGTAAGGTGAGTAATTTGGCTAATCTAAATATTTTTTGAATAAGTTTTTCACAGGAAAATAAACTCTTTCTCATTGTCAGTTAAGATGTGTCAATATTAGCAATACGCTCACTCAGTGTATGCATTTGCTTGGTACACATCTACACACAGCTGAGAGTAGCATGTACTTATTTTTTCCTCTCTCTTGGAATTAATTTTCTGTCACTTAAACTAAAGTAAAATATTTGATTTTATGTGTGATAGTTAATTAAAAGATCTCTAATTTGATCAATATTGTTAATTTGCGAATAAACAAGCTTTTATTAGCAAATTTTAAATTTTTAAAGTTTTGTTTTTTTCTCAACTTTTACTGTGCTAACTCAACAAGAAAAGTATAGTCTGCTGTCTACTGTCTACCTACTGTCTACCTCTGTTTACCAGGCCACTGACGACTTGTGACTTCTACATCTAAATACAGGCTTTCTTTCAGTGCCACAGGAGTATGATGTGGATTCACTGGGGAAAGTCTTGCGGGATAACACTGCTTAAGGGCGAGTGACATAAAATCCATCCATTTATATACATATTTTTAACTAATTAAATAAGTTGACTAATGTTCAAATGGATTCGCTGTTCCATTTGCGAGTTCCATGGAATTATGAAAAGGGCTGCTGGGGTGTTGGACGGAAAACAGCTCTTTTTCACTTATGACTGGATTTGCGTTCATTGTGGACAGCAACAAGGAATCAACAAAGAAGTCGATACACATGCTGACCCGGTGTTTCCTGATGACCTTTTAAATTTTGACGATGATCTCTTTGGTTTTTCAAGCAACTCTATATTTCAAGCAACTCATCAACCTGAATATCAATATCTAATCCAGACTACCAAAAGGACTGAAGTATGTTCAGGTGAACTTAAACGGTATTCGCTCAAAATTTAATGAGGTTCATGACTTTTTATGTAATGAAAAGAACATTGTAGTTTTCGCTGTTACTGAATCTAGACTAAATTCTGATAGAGATCGATCCAGTGAATTCGATATTCCAAATTATAATCTTTATCGGTTTGATCGAGTTGGAAAGGAAGGTGGTGGCAGTCTAGTGTACTTTCACTGTTCTTGTACAATTAATATTATTGACCTTGAGGTTCCGCCACCAGCCTTGATAGAATGTAATGTCTTTTTAGTTAGTAAATTAGGAGTAGCTGAAACAATAATTTGCACAATTTATGTGCCACCGTATTCGGTTAATGATTCCTTTGTGCAATTTTTTAGTATGTTATGTAATCAACTCATTAGGCTAAATAAGAGAATAATCATTATGGGAGATTTTAATATTAATCTCTTAGCTAGAACTTCGATATCTTGGAATCTATTTCAGGTGACCAAAGAATTTGATTTGTTTCAAAAGATTAATTTCCCTACAAGGGTACAGTCAGTTAATGTCAAAGAAAATAGTTTAAGCAGAATGACATCTACTTTAATCGACCACATTTATGTTAACTCGACTAGTGATTATGCCCCAGGAGGTTTTCCTTTTGCTGGGTCTGATCATCTTTTGACTTATGTGTGCTATAAAAAACCTAAAATTAATTGTGAGTCTGCTGTCATCAAAAAGCGTAGTTACAAAAATTTCAGACTAGATAGTTTCGAAGACTCTTTAAAAAATGTAGACTGGTCTCATTTATTTCGATTGTGTTGACTCTAATGCCAATTTTAATATTTTTGAGCAACAGATTGTTGCCTTTCTTAACGAGTCCGCTCCTTTGAAAACTTTCACTGTTTCGGGAAAAAATAAACCGTGGTATACGAACGAATTAAGATTACGTGCCAAATTTAGAGATGGTTTAGCTAGCACACCAGAAAACCGAAGGCTGCGTAATCAAATTAATTGTGATATTAGAAATGCAAAAAATCGGTATGCTAAGTATGAACTGAGCAAACTTTCTGAAAGTTCAAAGATCTGGGATTGTTTTAATGTATTGACAAATTTTAGGCAAACAAGTAGAATACCTGTAACAAGTTTAGATATTGACAATTCTCGTATTGATTCTGCTGATAAGATTGCAACAATTTTTGCAAATCAATTTACTAGACAAAGCTCAAGTAGTAATGTTAGTGAACTTGATGACGTAATTCGTGACTATGAAAATTCATTTCTTGAAGATAACGTAGGGTATGAAATTGATGAAGTATCTGAGGTTGAGATATTGCAAGCAATTCGTAAAGTAAAAAAGGCTAGAAGTGATGCTAGTTCCATTCCTATGTTTGTTTATAAGCACTTCAGCAAAGTTTTGATAGCTCCTCTTCTTTTACTTTTTAATTGTCTGATTACTACTTGTGTTGTGCCTGATTTCATGAAGAAATCAAATTGTTTGCCTTTATATAAGGGTAAAGGTAGTCGGTTAAATTCTTCATCATTTCGGGCAATTTTCAACTTAACTTGTAGTACAAAGATTTTTGAATATTTTATTTATGGACGTATTTTAAGTCACTGTCAGTCTATGCTTAATTCTGCACAGCATGGCTTCCGTGCTGGCAGATCATGTGAAACTGCTAATTGTCATTTCACTCAGACAATACATGACATGATTGACAAAAAGAATGGGAAAGCTATTGCCCTCTACTTAGACTTTAGGGCGGCTTTCGATAGTTTGGTACGAAAGCATTTTCTTGTTAAGCTAATGACTAAATATAAACTTGAGCCATATTTAATTAAGCTGCTAAGAAGTTATTTCACGAATCGTAAATTTAAGATAGTTAATGGGACAAATGTCTCAAATTACTTTGGTATAAATAATGGCTGTGTTCCTGGTTCGCCCACCGGACCTCTTTTCTTTTCTCTTTATATTAATGATATCAGTAATGTAATTGATTTAGATCATATAATTTATGCTGATGACATTGTTGTGTTTCTTCAGTGTACAAACCTTGAAGATGGGTTAAAAAGATTGCAAAATACTGTCGACAAAATTCTTTCGTGGTGTAAGCAAAATTCTCTAGATATAAATACTGAGAAGACAAAATTGATGTATTTTTATAAAAGTAATGATTACAGATCTAAATTTGAATGTACTAACAACCCTCCTTCCGTTTTAATTAACAATGCATTAATTGAAGTTGTTTCAACTTTTAAATACTTAGGAATAGTTATTGATAGCTCCCTTACTTTCAAGATACAT
>VYYJ01002178.1:0-23359 GCA_021029165.1 Cyphoderus albinus | reverse complement strand
CTATTGCACTAAATATGTGATATTAAGATATTATATACAATAAACATACCCTACTACTTGTGACATGATCATTGGTAATATTCCAAGACGAGACACAGAATAAATCCACAGCTGAAAACCTGTCCTGCTCCTGCCGGGCTGTTGCATTTTTCTTTCTTTTTTCAGTGAGATGGAAAATTTGTGTGAAATTTTTTAGCCGTTGAGTTATTTGCTTTTGGTACAAACTTATTTATGTATATCTGTAATAAATGTGATGAGTGTTTGTATGTATATCTACTATAACTCTGAAAAATTCTATAAAAGACAAATCTGTATGAGCTTGTAGTATGATTGGCATTGCATAATGGGGCAAGTGCATTGCCACTTTTGCATTTAATGGGCATATATTCTTGGCGTATGTACCTGGAGGTCGACACATGGAGTAATGCACCAAAGTTTTTTAATAACCCAAATCCTCACATTTTTGACTGGCGTGCGGACAGGACACCGTAAAAATGATTAAATGTCGGGTTATTGGGGTCACTTTTGATCTAGTTAGTTTCTATGTTACGATTTACCGTGATAAAATTCCGTTTCTGGGTTAAATAAATCAAAAGGCCAGGCTTCCCAGAATAACGGATAGTAAACTTAGAGACAGAGTTTTTATACCCCATATTTTTTTAGCAATTGGACTGACTTTTTGAAAAACGACCTGGGCCCAAACTTGCATTATTAAATCCTTTTTCTCTTTCATCAGGTCGGTCAAATTGCTTTAAAAACTGGAAAAAATAACGAATAGTGACAGCAAAGCGCTGTCTTAGGCTTCTTAGTGGTAGATACTCTCCGAGTTGACCTCCTTCATTTGTATTATAATTCCGGCACACGCGGGGTTATGAATTACGGATTTTGATCCCTCACTTTTATGAATTATGAAGCATTTATAATCAAATACCTTGTTACTAGATTTATTGTCCGAATTTGAATGAAATAATTATGTCGTAATCTTTTACTCATATTTTATTTAATATTTGTATTATTTATTACATTTTTCAGAATTATTCTCTCATTGACAGTTTCTTACAAGATTTATTATTATTCAAATTATACAATAACATAAGTCTGGGTGAATCGTATTTATAAAAATACATGAAAAGTTAATTTAGTCAAGTATTTCCAATCATAGACATCCACATAACAATGATGACATTGATGACGATGACACATATTTAATTATTTTTTTCTCATTACAAAAACAAGATAATTTAATTTAATGTAAGATAAAAATACTGTCAATTCATCTTTGTGGTAGAATTGGACTTATTAAAGTTGAACCTCAACCAGGAACAAAATGGCAATTTTTGAGAGGTCATACACGATAAACTCATTATGAATTAATCCACCCCGACCTCCGCCTGTTGTGCGTCCACACGGAATCATTGCTCCACGATGGTATCTAACATCCGCTGGATCCGGAACATTTCTTCCGCATCCCATCACACTGTCATATCCGGGTGGAGCAGATACTAATCCACCGGATCCTGATTCGCATATCCTGCCAAGGTTTACCGCGCACAGGAACAGCACCGCCGTGTTAACTCTGGCACCACCTCGACAATAACCGAGACTTTTGGCCACTCGGTCTGCGAAATAGACGCCACGTCCGAACATTCCGTTGTGCATGGGAAGTCGAAATCCATTGGTCAAAATGCTGCCCACATTTGCAACTGCGGTTCCGTGCCACAAAAGTCTGACGTTGGGGTCCTTGTAGTCGCAGTTGTTTTCGTTGAACCTTTTCAGCTCAATCACACGGTTCAGACGAGTTCCGTTGCCCCCATAAAAATGACCATGATTTTGACTGTTAGTGAAGTAGTAGTTAATGTCGCCGAAAAGGGCGCTGCTTGGTTTTAACTTGGACGCCCAAAAGTGACGCCTCAAGGTTTCTGGGTCAATCCCGGTCAGCTCGGATATTGCACGATAACTGAAAAAAAGCAAAACACAATTTTTAATTAATTAATTAAATTAAATTAATGAGTCAAAAACATTTTCCTTATTTATTTATGATGATTTACTAACCCCAAGGGCTCCATCCACTCAAGTCTTTCCAAAGTAGGGGTGTCCAACTTATCCATTTCCAAGAGGCGTTCGGGAAGATCAACATCCTTAGCTTGAGTGTTTTGGGCGTCGTTTCTGTTTCTCCAACTGGACCGGACCTCGCGACTTTGACCACCTTTATTTTTAGCACCGACAGAATCGACTTCTTCGTCACTGTCGAAATCACCTTTGTCGTAACCAAAAGCTGACGCCATGAATGACTTTAAATTGTTTAACCAATACGACAATAACAATAATCTAATTGATCTAATTTAACAATCTCTTCCTTGATAAACAAACAAATAGATGAATTAAATTAATTACTGTGGCTGATTTTTTAGAATGCCAGGCAGCCTGCCAACCAAATATCAGATGTTGAGGTGCAACTTGGCATTGGCATTTCCCAATGCAATGTTGCCACATAACATGCCTCAGGATGACGATGATGAGTGTGATTTGATATATGAGAATTGGATTAGATGTGTGGAGCAGAAACGTTTTTAGCTTACACAAAAACATTTTCAGCCAGCATTGCCTTTGTTTATGATTTTAAACACAAGCTTGTGGCTTCTTTGTGGTATGAGTTTACTCTCATTCTTTTAAACTTTTCTATTTAAATTTAAGTCAAGAATAAACAATCTCATGACTTCGCATAAAAATATTCAGGACTTCTTTGAAAATTAATTTGCATCAGCCAATTTTCATTTTGTTTAATAAATTTTCCATTTCCCAAATCAAATAACAAAATGTTTAAAGTAGTTAATTATTTTTATTTGACTCTGCTACATCTACATAAACGATTGCCTGGCGTATTCCATGAGTGAGCATTTCTTTCAAATCGGAAAAGTCTGGGCGATCATTTGCGTTCCACTTCCAGCAATTATTCATGATTTCATACATATTTTTTTCATCGCATGCTGGTTGAGGTAATCGGAGACCCTCGTTCAGACGTCTTTCAAAATGCTCGTCCCAGCTGTGCATGGGGAATGGCGAGGACCCTATGAAACAGTACAATTACGAAAAGTTGCAACTTTACAGTATTTTTTTAGACAATTCATTCTTCCATACCATAGCTAAAAATTTCCCACAGTGTGACGCCAAAGCTCCACACATCCGACTTTTCCGTGAACTCGAGAAACCTCAGAGATTCGGGCGCCATCCATCTCCAAGGAAGTGGGTCCCTTGACTTTTTCTGGTACATTCGATAGTTTTGTAATCTACGAGAAAGCCCAAAGTCTGTAATTTTACATTGTTTCTTTGCGGTCAGAAGGACATTTCTTGCGGCGAGGTCCGCGTGAACCACTTTCCTCGATGCCAGATATTCCATTCCGTTGACAATTTCTTGAGACCATCGAATCATATCTTGTTGGTCGTAACAGTTCTGGGAAACATTTTCAACCTCATTCGATAGTCGCAATCTCAAATAACTTAGAAGTGAACCGAGTTCACACAGCTCCAGAAAAAGGTATAACTTCCCCGTTGAAATCTCTGAGATATTTGCTCCAATTAACAGAATGACATTCTCGTGTTCCCCCAAATACTGCAAGATTTTCAGTTCGCTGATGGATCCTCTCAGTGCTTGCCTCGCCTTCTCGGATGTACCTGATTGGTTAATTTTTACAGCACAGAAAAATGTTTCCATCTTTTCTGTAGATGAGTTCGAACTTTGTCTTTGAATAGTGCATTTGAATATATCTCCGAACTCGCCCTTTCCCAAAGGTTTGGTTGAGTCCTCTTAAACAAAATAAGGGAATGTTATTTATTTAAAATAATGTCCATTATATTTCATTTTCATTTAGCTTTCTACCTAAAACGAAGTCTTCCATTGATACTTCGTACTTCTCCTTATTGTAAGGAACGCGATAAAAATTGTCGGCTTCGTTCTCATCGCCATCAAAAATTTCATCAACGGCTTTAATTCCAGGCTCCTGTTTACTTTTAAATTTTCGGTGAGAGCACCATAAACTTACACATACCAAAAACACACCGATCAACAAAGCAGCAGCAGTTGCTGCAAATATTTGCCACTTGGCTTAAATCACCATTCACCCCATCTGCGTGTACATGAAATGTTTTTGCCCACTTTATTGCTTCAGTCCGGCTATCCTTAAACCAATAGCTCAAATCGGTTATCTCATTCTCGTCGATTTTGTACAATTGCCACAAAGTGTGTCCAGTTTCGGCGAAAGCGTTGTGCATAATCACCGTTGAATTACGTTTTGTTGCCCACTTGTTAATACCTTGCCAAAGGTGAACCGAACCCACTGCCATTCGGCCATTAAAATTACTCGGGTTCTTAATGCGATCAGGCGGGTGAGGTGAATTCACCCCGAATAAAATTGAAATATTTTTGTGGCCTGCAGCTATCTCGATAATTCGTTTCTCGCAGCTTTCCAGCTCGAATATTTTCAAATTCAGGTATCGCTCTTCTCCGCAATAAGTCACACGGTGGCTAAAATAAACGTAGATGGTATTTGTGTAATTTAACATCTTTGGCAATCTCTCCGAAAAATAGGGCGATTCCAAGCATTCAAAAATATTTGTGGACATGGCGAGTCTTTCATCCCACCAAGGCTTTAGTTGTGGAGATAGAAATGTGGTTTCAATAGCATCCATGTATTTCCTAAATGTTCCTATATATGGTTCGCCAACTCGGCCCGTATTGATTATTATTGTTTCAACACTTTCAAATAAATCTGTTTCATTTAGCATAGCCTTGAATTCTATCAAATATCCCGGTAAACGTAGGTTAATGGAAGGGGTATCAAACATGAAATATTCAAATTCTATTACCAGCCGTATTCGTTGTACGGTCTCAATCTTTTTGTTGAAACTTTGCACCGCTTTGAGAAAATTAACGCTTCCGTAATTATATTTTTTTTCATGTACAATTGCAATGTAAACTGAAGAAAATTCTTGAGCAACAACCCCTAAAATTGTATCCAGAGGCGAGTAGCATTTCGACACACAACCAACGTCTGCGGACATTACCACCACGGGATTGAGTCCGGGCACAAGTAATTTTTTACTAAAATTTGTGCTAGCTTGCAGCCACTTCAGATTTTTCAAGCGGAGCTCGCTCAACGCAGATTCTTCTTTTGACTCAAAAATATATTCTGTTGAATTCTTGTAGTCACTGCTTTCTATAAGCCGAAACCATCCTCTTGTTGACTCACTAGTGTCTCCTAAGACGGGTCGATCAAACGCTTCTTCAAACACTACAAAACAGTTTTCTCCAATAGCCCAGTCACTAATTGACTTCCAAAAGTGGACAAGATTGGACGAATTTTGAAACGAATAATCCGTTGTGTCTGGCCATTGTGTCATAAATCCAATTTCTTTCTTTGTATCTCTTAGCCTAAAATGTTGCAAACAGCTTTTAAAATTTTTCTTTAATTGTACGATTCCTCGATGCACCCCAATTTCATAATAGTCTTGGTTATTCAATCCCCGAACAACAAAAATATCGATGCTGTGATTAAAATTCAAATTCGAAATTTTCCGACACTCGTAGTCGTCAAATTCAAGACCAAATTTGTAGAAACTACTTACTGATTGATTGTTGTTATTGCTACAGAAAAATGCACGAACTTGTTCAGTCAAACTGAAGAATTCTGGTTTCATCGCCAAACTACCTGGCAAAAGTATCACCTCCACTGTACCAGGATATATTATGTTTGCGCTGCAAACTAAAATTTGCAGCTTATCAATAATTTCTTCAGGACTCAAATGTTCATCCGTTGGATCGAAGCGTAGCCATATTTTCATCAAAGACGACGACATTCTGTTAGATTTCAATTTGTTAAAATTCGCTGTGGCCCTGATAACTGCGGCAGTCATCGTGTGGTATTTCGGGCGATAATTTAAATATATTTTCGAAAACGTTGACGAAACTTTTTCAATTAATGGTAAAATGTGGGAGTCAGTCAAATTGTTGTCGATGAAATCTTCTAACAAAGAAACGTTAGGATCAAATACTACAATGGTCCGATTCCTGTCGAAACCAGCCTCCTATACAATCAACGGTAGGAATAATTGTTACTATTATTATGACTATAATAAAATTGCAGTATATTTTGACTTTGCGTAGCTGTTATAGAAAAAAAAACTAATTCTACTTACACAAATTTTCGGATGAATGAAAAAGCACATGACTGTTGCCAACTGGAGCAATGGTTTCATTTTTAACAATATATAACACTCAGATGATTATTTCTTGTGATCTAACTCTGTTCTAAGCACAGAGTGAAATATTCCGGCAAATCATTTTTGTTTTGATGGATTTTCATAAATTATCATAAGGTTGCGTAACCTTTTCGTGATAGGAAAATCATTCACTTTCAGTTTCTACATACTATATTTATTTATATTGCTGAATTGTTTACGAAAAATAAAAGTTGACACATATTTATTTAGAGCTTGGTAGTTTGTTTTGCAGAACAATTACTAAATATTATCCTGCTTATGGTTTTATGGTCATTACTATTACAAAAAGTTTAATTTGACACAAAGCTGAGCTAACCGATGTTTTATTTTATTTTTGGTTTTGTAGCATGTATTTTTTATATGTCTTAATCAGTATTTGCATAACCAATGACAAAAATTTTGAAATATCAAAAGGAAACTTATATTATTCATAATAAGTCGGTGGTATTATGCAATTCACAGAATGCGGCCGCGGATCACAGTTTTGTAATTGAATTGAGACAGGGGTCGAGCGAACTCTTAACTTTAATCTTAATTTAACGCTCTATTTACCATAAAACACTACTAACTCGTAAGTAGGATATATTTTAGCGAATTAGTTAGAAAATGGCTTGGTAATTTTTAGCATAAATGACAATATCATTACTGTGTAATTATTGATAGTCTTGCAGAAATGTTATTTTAATGTTATTGTAAATTGATATCTTATATCATGATCATGAGCATTGTCTGCACATAATTAGATTATTAGATATCTAACTACAATGAGTGAACGTAGGTATTCCCCCTTTTCAATATTAAATTTCTTTCGGCGACAATATTTACATATTTAATTGCGATTTTTAAATGTATGGCATTGCAAGAGGAAAAATTTCAACCAAACATTAGAAACCTGTAATTTTTCCTCTATTGCCGTTTGTCCCTTTATTGACTAATGATAATATGAAATAAAAAAACCAACCTCAATTTAAAAAACAAATCTACGAAAAGTATGCCGACTTTAGGTTTCTCTTTATAACCTTTGGATTATATCAATACAACATAATACCGTTCCCGTCGAGTTCAATAAAGATATGAGAAATTGTTTCGCAATACATATTATGTACCAGAATTCATTCAACTTTACTTCAAGTTAAGTGGATTAAATAGGATAGAGGAAACCCATGACCATTTAAAGAAAAAACGGTTCATTTGAGCATGCCACAAGCCACCAAATCGTTTCATATTGAAGGAAGAAAAAACTTTAACCACAATCAAATTTGATTTTGTTTAATAGATTTTTTGTTCATGTTCATACAACCACTTTTTGACTGTGTCAAGTATCAACACATTTACCACTTTCGGCTAAAAATTATGATTAAGTTATTAATGCAAACTAATAAATAAACCCAAGTTCACTCTAGCAGAATCATGCTCACCACCTTATCTATGCCAAATGACACCATCGTAAGAGGAGTGAGCGTGTCCACAAAATTATTCTGACAAAATCCAATGCGAACAACTTGCAACGAACAAATTTTCTTCCTAGTCTCTGGCTGATATCTCCCTAGATTGGGAGCGGCACTTACTCTTGTCAGGACACGCCTGCATTCCTTCAGAACGGCGTTGCTTTCTGAGTAAACTGTTGCTGGGAAGTGGAGACAAAAGAGAATTGCGTTTTGTGCCATGACCGAAGGGAGGAATAAAACGAGCAGAGAAATGATGTCGAGGTTGTCGTTTTGAGAAATGACGATGTAACTGCACACAACAAACGCAGCCAGCCAGATCGAGGTGAAAGTGGGGAGGAAAAGCTTTTCATGAATGTTGTTGTATAAACGGGAAATCACTTGGATTTTTCGATACATTCCGATCTGTATGTTGAAGCTCCACGAATTTTTGGCTGCCTTTAGTTTTCTGTAGGAATAAAGATTTAAAAATTAACTAATAATTTAATTATTATTCAGGTTTGAATTTAATAAATAGTTTTTCTCACCTATGCAGAATAAACAATGTGCTGTAAATCGAGTAGGTTCCAATTAGCACATTGATGGCCGTGTTTGTCGCCGCGAATTCCAAGGTGGTGAGCCAAACGCAGTAGCTGCAGAAGAAAACGAAAATTTTACAGAGAATGTTTAACGGAAGTGGCCACTTGGAGAAAATGGAGACTGAAACAATATTCCAAGGAGCGTTAAAAATAACAGCAGTGAAGGGAATAATGGCAGCTTCAACTAAACAACAAAAAAATGTTAGTCGACAGCTCCATATGACAAGGTCATTGTTATGCTTGAGTGTGACGAGATCTTCTGCACGGAAATGTCTCTTCTCGAACGATATAAGTTCATTGAGAAGCTTTGAGAAGGACACGTAATGCTGAGCGTGAATTGCCACGGTTAGTGCAACTCCAAAGAAAGTTATCAGCAAAAGGAGGTTGACGCTATAGTCGAAAACTGATTTGCTACCAATAAAAAGTTTCATCAAAATACATAACGAGGCGGTAAGCAGGAGAAAAATGTGAATCTTGGAATGGTCTGCAAACTCTGCTTTTGGCTCTATGATTGGGAAAGTTTTGAATTCCCTTTTTTTGTTTTCTGTAGGACGATGCGAATTAGTCCCGTAAGGATTAGTAAGTCCTAGTGGATTGAACTTTTTGAACATTCCTGTCAACTGGGTGACTTCTTTGATGAGCTTAGTTCCCACTAACATTTTTGACGCGAAACTTCAAGGAAATGCTTGGTGAGGATTTTGTTTTAGTTTGGATTTCCGCAGAACCGGGCCAAAAGAATTATGATGGTAATGCATCGCATATTCGGAATTAAAAAAAATATTCCATGTGCAAATAATTGTTCAAAGAGTCAATATTGACTAGAACAATTGTATACTATTTATAAAGGTGTCATTTATTTACTAGTACAACAAAAGCCATTGTGAATAATAAGGGCAAACGTTGAAATTCATAGATTCTTGGTTTACTTACGATGGCCGTTATGTAGTTATAGTCTTTAATATAAAGTCTATAGGTAAAGTCTGTAAAAAATTATTACTAATGTATGAAATTAAAACAAGGATGCTTAAACAATATGAAATATTCCTATAGTTTCAAAAATTTCCAAAAAGGTTTATCCTGAAAAGACAGGAAAGTTGATTGAACTGAACTGAGAGAGAAGTTATTTAAGGCATAACCAACTTAAATATTACAATTTACTTTTGTATATTTGGGAAAATATCATTCTAAATTAAATGTTAAACGGTTATTTTACTTCGATGACTACTTATTTACTTCAACGGGTTACTTAACATCAACATCAACAAAATAAATTTGATTTTATAAAATTAATTTTAATGTCTTTCAATTTAAATTACAATTATTTAAGTTTAATGAAAGTCGTTTAAGTAACTACAATTAGGATTATTTAACTTTAATAAAATATATTTTAGTGACTATTAACTGACTTCGGTTAAATGTGATTAAGTTTAGTCAACTATAGAAAGGTATCTTGCTATATTAAACTTTTAATCATTCTTAATTAATGTCAGTTAGAGTTGCTTAAGCTTATAGAGCAGCTGAAGATACCATCATGTTAAAAAATACAAAATGCTTTACAAAAACGACTTATTTTTGTTTAAACAACAACGCCCCTAATTTTGTTTTGGCGGTTTTTTGTTTAGACGAAAATGAAAGCAAACAACGGCATCCTAGCTATATAAATATTAATTTTTAAAAATGTTTTGGAAAATGTAGTTGCTTATATTGGCTCGCCTTAAATGTCTATCATTATTGTTTAATAGATATTTGGATTAGAATGTGCTACTGACATTTTGACCACTGGACTGTGAAAAGTTCTTGAAAGTCGGCGAAATTCATAAACTGTAAGACCTCAAAACTGAGCACATGATTACAAGATGATGTGTAAATGTATCTAATGACTAGACATATGTTTCATCAGTTATATTATATATTTAGTTACGCCGGTTTTAGCTAAAGAAATGAAACATTAACATTTATGTATTTCTCTCATATAGTATAGCTTAGTAGTGTGCAGGTTATGAAGATATGAAACGTAAGGATTAGAATGTTTCTTTTCCTCTAGCTTTTCCTCTAGATTTGTTTAACTAATCAATTAATGGCCACAAATTGTGCTGCTTCTCAATCTAACTTTGGTTATATCTAGTTTCACCCGCAACTCGTTTAAATACATATTTCTGTCTAAAAATGATATCTAATTTTTCAATTTCGCACAAATGGTGTTCATGATCATAATATGCAAAATTAATTTGCCATAACATTAACAATAATAATTGTGTCCGACTATCAAAAATTATATAGGAATAATTACTCCTGAAGTTATCAAATGTTTTTCTGACCAGTGTGGCCATAAAAATATCTTTATAGTAGCATCCAATCCTAGTGGAATTGCAAATTGCGGTTAGAGTTTTCCCACGCTAATGTCTCAGCTCAATTAAAATACTGACCGGATTTTGTTAATGAACCGGCCGGACTTATTATCAATGATATGAGTTTTTTGTAATTCCTCTAAAATTCTTATTATCATTGCCTTCTCAAAATTAAACTCTTTTGCGGTGATCATTCCCATAATTACAATTACCAATTTGAATTGGGAATCTTTTCCCCCGTTCCTTTCATTTTCCGCAGGCGTTGATTAGAGCGGTTAAAATTGGCAGTCGGTGTAGCAACTTGCCACTTTTCATTTGTGAGTAAGTAAGATCACAAGTAATAAAAATCTAATTGTTAAGTGTTAAAAATATGGAGCCATTTTCCTGGTTTCATCTGCTCAAATTTGCAACATGTTTGGCTATAACATACTTGGCTATTCCTCTGACAAATTGTGTAAGTAGAATTATGCTACATTTTGTATATAACAGTTACGCAAAATATACAATACTGTGATCGTATTAATTAACAATTTCATGACAACCGTTCATTACTAGGAGACTCGATTCGACAGGAATAGGACCATTGTAACATTTGATCCTAGGGTATCTTTGTATGTAAACAGTATGACTGAATCCCACATTCTTTCATTAATTAAAAAAGTTTCCACAAAGTTTTCGAAAATATATTTATATGATCATCTGCAACACCGAGCGATGACTGCCGCAGTTCTCAGGGCCACAGCAAATTTTAACAAATTAAAATCAAACGAAAGCTCGTCGTCCTCCATCAAAATATGGATACGTTTCTCTCCAATGGGCGAATATTTAGACACAAGAAAGTTTCAAGAACTTATGCAACTCTTAATTAGAAACGAAATCTACGCTGCTATTGCAGAGGTGATAGTATTTCCAGGTAGTTTGTTGACGCAACCGAAATTTTTCAGTGTGATTGAAAATGTTCGTGAATTATTTCCCAAACAATCAGCAAACGGTTTCTACAAATTCGGCATTGAATTTGACGACAACGATTGCCAGAAAATTTCTAATTTGATACAAGAACCAAATGCCACTTTCAACGATATCATAGATATTTTTATTGTTCGGGGATTAACAAATCAAGACTATTATAAATTTGGGGTGCACCGTGCAATTCTAAAATTGAAGCACAATTTTAAAAGCTGTTTGGAACATTTTCGGTTAAAAAATACAGAGAAAGAAATTGGTTTTATGGCACAATGGCCAGACACACCGGCATATTCGTTTCAAAATTCGTCCAATCTCATCCATTTTTGGAAGTCAATTAGTGACTGGTCCATTCGAGAAAATTGTTTTGTAGTGTTTCAACAAGCGTTTGATCGACCCATTTTCGAAAACACTAATGAGGGAACAAGAGGATGGTTTCGGCTGGTAGAAAGCATTGACTACAAGAATCCCACGGAATACGTTTTTGAGTCAAAAGAAGAATCCGCAATGGCTGAGCTCCGTCTGAAAAATGTAACGTGGCTGGAATTAGAATGTAACGCCAATTTTAGCAGAAATTTAATTGTGCCTGCACTCAATCGCGCGATGGTAACACCGAAGAAATTTGGTTGTGTGGGAGAATGCAAATCGCCCTTGGATAAACTTTTAGAAGTTGTTTCTCAAGAATTTTCATCAGTTTACATTGACATTGTACCACAACCACAAGAGTATAATTTTGATTACAGAAGCCTTCATTTTCTTAGAGCGGTGCACAGCTTCAACAACAAAATTGCAACGGTACAAAAAATACGGTTGGTACTAGAAATTAACTTCAATTACATCTACGGTTTCCCTTTCATTAAACAAACTTTACCTGAGAATTTAGTAGATTTCAGGGTTATGCTGAATGAAACAGATTTAGTTGAAAGTATTGAAGCATTAATAGTAAATATCGACGATGTTCCGGAACCGTTTAAACAAAGCCTCATGGTTTACATGAACAAAATTAAATCCGAGTTACAATCGCAACAGTCAAAACTTTTTATTGATGAAAATCTCGCGTTCTCCATAAAAATTAATAAATGTTTGAGACGCGATTTTGTGGAGAGATTGATAGTGATATTGAATTATACGAGTAAGCTCTATGTTTACAATGACTACCGTCAAATGTATTGTGGAGAGGAACGATACCTGAATTTAAAAATATTCGAGCTTGAAAGGTGCAGGAAACGAATTATTAAGATAGTTCAAGGCCACAAAAATATTTCTTTTTTATTCGGACTGAACTCGCCCAAACCGCCGGAGCCGAATCCCACCACTAGCCCGAGTAACTATAACGGCCGAATAGCAGCAGGTTCGGTTCATCTCTGGCAAGGTATCAACAAGTGGGCAATGCAACGTAATGTAACGGTGATTATGCATAACGCTTTCGCCGAAACTGGACACACTCTGTGGAAATTGTATCAGCCCGACGAGAATGAAGCCATCAATTATAGCTATTGGGTTAAGGATAGCAGATCTGAAGCGATTAAGTGGGCACAAATATTTTACGTGGGTGTAGGTAATGATGAATTCATCCCATGGCAAATAGTTGCAGCAACTGCGGCTGCTTTGGTGATTGCTGTGTTTATAGCTGTAAGTTTGTGGAACTTTCATCGAAGATTCAAAAATAAAGAGGAGACGGGTCTGAAAGAAATTGATGAGATATTACAGGGCGGTGAGAACGAAACCGAAAGATTTTACAAGGTTCCTTACAACAAGAAAAAGTACGAAGTATCACTGGAAGACGTCGTTTTAGGTAAAAAGCTAAAAATGATGTTCAAAATTTCATTGTTGTAGAGAAATATAAACGGATCCTTATTGTGCCTTAAAAAACTTCAGCAAATCCTTGGGCAAGGGCGAGTTTGGAGAGGTTTTTGAATGCACTGTTCAAAGACAAAGTACAAATGAATTTACAGAAAACCTAGGAAACAATTGTCTGTGCTGCAAAAATTAACAAATCAGGGACATCCGAGAAGGCGAGGCAAGCACTGAGAGGATCCATCAGCGAACTGAAAATTTTGCAGTATTTGGGGGAACACGAGAATATCATTCTGTTAATTGGAGCAAATACCTCCGGGATATCAACGGGGAAGTTGTACATTTTTCTAGAGCTTTGTGAACTAGGTTCACTTCGAAGTTATTTGAGATTGCGACTATCGAAGGAGGTTGAAAATGTTTTCCAGAACTGTTACGACGAACAGGATATGATTCGCTGGTCTCAAGAAATTGTCAACGGAATGGAATATCTGGCATCGAGGAAAGTGGTTCACGCGGACCTCGCCACAAGAAATGTCCTTCTGACCGCAACAAAAAAATGTAAAATTACAGACTTTGGGCTTTCTCGTAGATTACAGAATTATAGAATGTACCAGAAAAAATCAAAGGACCCTCTGCCATGGAGATGGATGGCGCCCGAATCTCTGAGGTTTCTCCAGTTCACGGAAAAGTCGGATGTGTGGAGCTTTGGCGTCACACTGTGGGAAATTTTTAGCTACGGTATGAATGAATAAATTTATTTTTTAATTGTAAATCCTCAACCATTCTTAATTGTACTGTCTCATAGGAGCCTCGCCATTCCCAATGCACAGCTGGGACGAGCATTTTGAAAGACGTCTGAACGAGGGTCTCCGATTACCTCAACCAACATGCGATGAAAGAAATATGTATGAAATCATGAATAATTGCTGGAAGTTGAACGCAAATGATCGCCCAGACTTTTCCGATTTGAAAGAAATGCTCACTCATGGAATACGCCAGGCAATCGTTTATGTAGATGTAGCAGAATCAAGCCACAACAATTAACTATTTGAAACATTTTGTTATTCGATGTGGGAAATTAAAAATTTATTAAACAAAATGAAAAGTTTATTGGTAAGTTTTGAAATGTGAAACTATTTAATTAGTGGCCTGCACCATTCTCAAGTAAACCTCTCTGTCATTGTGTGGCATAGTTTTCCTGTAGTTGAGCGTCATTGGCTGATGCAAATTATTTGTCAAAGAGGTCCTGAATTTTTTCATGTCGTTGCTGGAAATTTCAGCAGGTTCCTTAAGTACATACCAGTTCACCTGTTCATTGCATCCTGGTGTGGTCAGGGATCTGTCATTTATGATATGAAAATTAAGTTTAAAATTAAATATTTAAAACTTAAAAAAAATATTATTTTTGTTTAAAAAACTTACCCTTTGTATGTATAGACCTGCTGCGGTACTCCCGTATTCACCAGTAACTCCGTAAAATCGACATTCTCAGACACGGATGTTGTCGAGTCAGGCTCAGCAATATCTTGAAGATGTTTCAAAATCGAGACCAAGGATGGATTTGCCTTTTTTGCATTCGAGTTAATCAGAACTCCTAGAACAGCCAGGGCGCTTTCATCCTGGGATTCCAAGGCTGTGGACACACTGCTGTAATCTGCATTATAATGGACGAGGTGAAGTTCCATCTGAGAACATTTTCCCTGAACGCAGTGTTCTGAGCCATTCTTGGAGCCAGCAGGTCCCCAATGTAGATGAGCCGAGGCAAATTTATATCCCCTTATGATGGTCTCATCAAGTGGATCGGGGAACTCAAAGACTTCAGCAGATTCTTCACTGTACTCAATTTGCACAGTATTTCCCGTATTCTTCAGGTTATAGCTGGGGCTCTTGTAGGTCTCTAGGAGTCGAAGACGAGCAATGCCGTTGGCAAAAGGTATACGTGGTATGTCTATGGGAGATTGTCTTCCAGATTCAGATTGACACTGACCAGACCAATACTGAGGACCACAGTGGGACGGGTCAGTGTCATCGTAGCAGAAGTGACCTGCGTCCGAAAGGACGCTGGCGACAGAAAAAAGTGTCAAAACTGTAACAAAGAACATTTTCATTTTGCCCCAGATACTTGAAACTGCTTCAGATGAGATATTGAATGCTAATGATGATTACATGCCACTTTGAAGCCGAATTTATTTGAGATTTCAAATCCATATTTTATGCACACATCCTGGTTTTGACAGGTATTAATGACTTTGTTTTGTATTAATTATTTAATTGTATTGTGTCAATCCAGGATTTCTGGGTTTGAGTATCATGATAAAATGAGATAAATTTGCCACAAGTTTACCTGGAATGACACATGCATGTTTGTGTGTGGATACAAAACAAATTTATTTTTATATCTCCTCAAAATATTTAACAAACACGCAAAAACTTATTTAAACCGCAAAAATGAGGCTAAATTTATCTTTATTAATTACCTACTAATTATTGTTTGTGAAGCCTCACCTTTAACATAGAAATAGTAGCTAACGATAATTTCATACTTTGGTTCTGGCGTGCAACCACATTTATCCTGTGCACGTTATCACGGTCAACGCTAAAGTCTTTTTTCGCATCTACTAAAATTTTATTTATAAATTTATTTATTCCCTGTCTAACTTCCCACGTAAAAGAAATACCGCAGCAGCATAAACATCCAATCCAGATATAGATTAATCCCATCAATTTTCCTTTCAATTTCAAGGGCTTTGGTTCTTCACGCTCCTCCTGTAAACTCGTGGGGCTCACCATTTTACCGCGACCCTGAACCTTGCTCGAGGCCATGATGCCAATGCCTTCCTTCATCCACAGTTGGTAAAACCCCGTTTCCATCATTTGCTCGAATCTATTAGCCAATTCGGAATTGTTTTCGCCAGTGAAGACAAAAAATAAATTGTGGTGGTGACTCAGCTCTTCACCAACGTAGCATCGTCGATGATATCCGTGCCAATTTATCATGTTATTCCCGTTCACTGCCACCGCTATTGCCACGCTCCAGGGAAATATTGAAGCATACATTCCACCGACGAGTTTCCGCATATGCTCGAAATATTCCCCGGTGACCTTTGCCCTTTCTAATAGATTCAGTATGGCGTAATCCAGAGGAGTTAATGTATTGGAACCCGCGTTATTCACAATTTCCTCGGCCTGCGTCGCGCTGAATGTCACTTGGTAGACTAAGGATAAATTCGCCTTTAGAAGTTGCTCGAGATTGGAAATTCGAGAATCTTGTGGGGGACTTATCACGGAACTGGTCATGTGACCCAGATAATGGTTGACAAAAATGATGCAAGAAAATGTCCAGATGAGGAACAAAATTGAGTAGCGATTCTCCTTCGGTAGTTTTCCTGACATGCCTCCATTCAAAAGCAAGGAAATTATTGACATCAGAACGGACAATTTTTGGGAGCTGACAATTTTCACTTCTTGCAGTTTCCGATCGTGAATTATAATTGTTTGGGTGATTATCGTCACAAAAATTATGGAGATTGCCAGACAAATCCAGAAATATTTATCCGCGGATTTTGCAAGACTTAGGATAAAAAAGTATTCCTGGTTTCCTACTTTAGTTTTTTTCTTGCAATAGCAAAAATTAAGGGCTTGCTGCTCCGCAAATTTGGAGTTCGCCTGGGGCAATCTGAGCCTCCTCTGTTGGCGATACTTCTTCAGAAGATCGTTTTGTTGATAAAATGGCCTTACCGTGGGAATTTTTAGAATCTCTCTTTTAATGTTCATATCAGTTAAATTAACATTTGTGAATGATATGAGTGTCGCGTTTAGAGAATTTGCCATCCAAAGACACCGTTCAATTAAAGGTGCGTCGAAGGATAACGAGCCATAGTATTTTCGGAGTTGGCCGTATTTTACACTCACATTGTAGATGAAATCTTGGTTAAGAAATGTATAATCAAGAACTACCAGTTTTGTGGTTGATATGAGATTAGGTAGATTCTCCGGAGTGACCTGGGAGGGGTGTATGTGCTCAGATATAATGTTGGGCAACAGCCCGAAAACAATGGGAAAAATCACTAAGTTCAAAAACATTGTTATTCAGCAAAATGAAATTTCAGTTTTAAAAATTGATTTTGTAGGTAGATTTCTGCAAACGTTCAAGAACTGGGACCAATTTCAGTCGCGGCGCCATCCAAATAAAAAATGCACTTGTGCACTTGAGTTTATCGAGTACTTGTCCTTGGGTATGATCCAATTACATGCCAATTTTAGCCACAAAAACTTGCACTTTTGTGCTTGCGAGATCAATAGTGTTTTGAGTCCGATTTGCCTTCATTATGCTAAATTAATATCTGGCATATTGAAAAGCAACGATTGAATAATTAATCTATGCAGTTATTTGATCGATTCAGATTCATTATTATTCACTTTATTGTAAAAGTGTTGTTTGTCAGTTTTCAATTATATGTGGCTGGGACCGACATGAAAAATTGCTGGGTTTCAACATCCAGTTACAAAAGACCAGACTAAAAATAAATTGTTGAGGTGTTGTGAGAGGCAAACAAAAAATTCTTTGTGAGTATTGGAGAGTTGGCATGTGACGTAAGCAAAACGCCTTTCTTAATAAAGACTCTTTCTTTGCAGTGGTTGGTCAAAGTGTAAATAAAAGGTTTGTGGCTTATTTAACCAACATTTTCGTTTCTAACAAAGAATTTGTTTAAATTTCGTTATAACGAACAATGCAATTCATGTATAAAGATGTGTTTTCAATCGTGCCAATTTAATTTACTATTTTTGTAATAGTAATGATGTGAAGAATGTGGTATGATTGCTCAATATGGAGGTGTGGTATGGTGGTAGGTTGGTATGGTATGGGGTGAGGTGAACTCGGTGGGTTCCGGTGGTAGCGGCCAACTTCTTGGTAAGTTGCCTGGTATTGGTACAGGTTCCAATATGCAAAGGTTGCAATGTTGCTAACGTGCAATGTTACTACAAGGTGCCACGAGCCGGTAAGTGTGGGGATGCAATACACATTGAAACGTTATAACGTTGGTGAGGAGGTAAAATGAGGAGGTAAAATAAAACTTGGTTAAAAACACACAAATTCCAATTTTCCCAATAGTCGGGAACAAACACGGTAATTTATTGAACTCAGAAACTGGGAACTTTACAAGCCAATCGGGCAGAATGCACCGCAAAGACAACGAATTTTGACTGAGCTGAAGATTGGTAGCTGCACTGCTATTTTATATGGACAGCCAGCCATACACACACATATTAGAATTACATGACATGAAAATAGAAGGTAAGGTAAAGTTAAGGTACGAAAAGGATACAGGAAAGTGTAGAGAATGCACTGGACTGAAAACTCCCAACACATCGTACGAATCACCACGAACACGAAGCATGGTGATGCACACACCGAGATCGTACGATGGGGATTACTAAAGCCCTGCATGAACTCTAAGTCAATACACACACAGTCAACACAATATAAAATACCAGCCATGTCCAGCACCATACCACCGTTCTGAACAATGATATACGTCGTAGCAATAATTATGGCGAATGTCAAAGCATAAGAACATGTTCAGAAACATAAAACGGATTTGTTGTCTCTGTAGAACTATATAATCTTGTCAAATATTTTTTAATGTGACTGACTAAATGCATTTTTAAATATATGCTGAAACCACAATCGCAATAGGCTGGTGGTTGCTATTTGTGTAATTAAAGAAAAAGAAAAACGTAAGCAAATTTTGACCGCCAATTACTCTCAGTAAATTTGGTCGGAGCTGAGTCTATTTTCATATTGTATTGTTATATTGTATCATTCTGCATAATATCCTTGCTCATATGCATATATAACTATATTTGTCAATGCTTTACCTAACGCATGTATGTAGGCAGTAATTTTATACTACTTGATGTGTCACTTCTGGAATATTTTTATGTTTTTTGTTCCATTGTGTCAATAATTCTAACTCGATAATAAGCTAATTCTCCCCTCTAAACTCTATTTGACCTTGCTATATAAATTATGCTTCATTTTACTCTGAAAATCACTTTTCGCTTTCATTCGTTCCCAAGAAACTGTCGTTTATTTCACAAGGATGTTGTATGATAATGACTATGATATCAACAAAGCCGCACGGTCATTTCAATTTTTGCATGTATAAATAAATAAAAATTTATCTGTTAGCTGCTGTTAGTAATCAAGTATAATTTAGTTTTCAAGTATAATTTTTAAAAATGATAATCAAACATTTAGAATCGAGTTTTCTTCCTGAAACAAGGTGAATTTAGTTTATAAAATGCGTTTTTTATTTAAGGTTTGGACCACCTGTGTATCACAGAATTTTAGCGTTTGTTTTCCCAAATATATTCTAAATAAAAAATGCGACAGTTCGTGATAGCAGTGATTAGATTTACAGCTTAAAATTCCATTGTCCTTCTAAACATGTTGTGTAAAAAGTAGAACATTTTAATGTACTTTCTCACCATAATGACGCTGTTGGTTAATTGGGCGTGTTGCCTGGTAAAACAAATAACTGA
Source organism: Cyphoderus albinus (assembly GCA_021029165.1). Classification (NCBI taxonomy): domain Eukaryota; kingdom Metazoa; phylum Arthropoda; class Collembola; order Entomobryomorpha; family Paronellidae; genus Cyphoderus; species Cyphoderus albinus. The sequence continues at coordinate 3,406 of VYYJ01002178.1, read as the reverse complement.
AAATATTTATTTATTTCTATCCACGTATATGTAAATGAAGACTTAAAAATGTAAATGAAGACTTCGTTGATTTTTACAGAACTTAAATTTGAATACCTACCAGCAAATCAACCTAATGGGACAGCAGTGTTACATTCGTAACGAATGATTCGTTCCACTGAGCGCTTTACTATTTCCTGAAAATGGTTTTGTTTTGGCTGAATTTTGACGAGCTACAAATTTAATTTCAAACTATTTGAAAACTAAGTGTGAGCAACATGGCTGCAAATTGCATTACAAATTGCTACATACCGATTTATTTTTTCGTTGTGACGGGCAAAGTTATTTGTTTTCCCCAATACATTTTTTTAAATTTTAGTTTTATGAAGCTTTTGCTCCGTGTAAAAAGAAGGTACATAGATAAGAATAAGAATAAGCCGAATTTATTTGAATTCTCAAATCCATGATTTATGACAAAAACACATCCTGGTGTTGACAAGTAATGAATTTGTTTAGTTTTTGTTAGTGTACATAAATCTTGTCACTCCAGGATTTTTGGAATGAATTTCATGCTAAATGAGATATAAATTTAAAATGACAGAAACATGTTTGCAGACGTGTGCAGATACGAAACAAATTTATTTATTTATGTAGTCAAAATATTAACAAACATGCCAAAACATTTTTAAACTGCAAAAATGAGGTTAAATTTATCTTCTTAATTACTATAATTATTTACTAATTAGTGTTTGTGCAGCCTCACCTTTAACATTGAAATAGTACCTAGAGATAATTTCATACTTTCGTTCTGGCGTGCAGCCACATTTATCCTGTGCACGTTATCACGGTCAACGCTAAAGTCTTTTTCCGCATCTACCAAAATTGTATTTATGAATTTATTTATGCCTTGTCTAACTTCCCATGAAAAAGAAACACCGCAGCAGCATAAACATCCTATCCAGATATAGATTAATCCCATCAATTTTCCTTTCAATTTCAAGGGCTTTGGTTCCTCACGCTCCTCCTGTAAACTCGTGGGGCTCACCATTTTACCACGACCCTGAACCTTGCTAGAGGCCATGATGCCAATGCCTTCCTTCATCCACAGTTGGTAAAACCCCGATTCCATCATTTGCTCGAATCTCATAGACAACTCGAAATTTCCTTGTCCAGTGAAGACAAAAAATAAATTGTGGTGGTGACTCAACTCTTCGCCAACGTAGCATCGACGGTGATACCCGTGATGACTGATCATGTTATTTCCGTTCACTGCCACCATCACAGCCACGCTCCAGGGAAATATTGAAGCGTAGGTTCCACTGAAGAGTTTTTTCATATGGTCGAAATAATCCCAGGTGACCTTTGCCCTCTCTAATTGATTGAGTATGGCTTTATCTAGAGAGGTCAAGGTTTCTCTGTAACCTGCGCCTGCATTTTTTACAATTTCTTCGGCCTGGGTCACGCTGAATGTGACTTGGTAGACTAGGGATAAATTGGCTTGTAGAAGCTCCTCCAGATTGGAAATTCTTGAATCTTTTGTAGGACTTATCACAGAACTGGTCATGTGACCTAGATAAGAGTTGACAAAAATTATGCAAGAAAATGTCCAGATGAGGAACAAAATCGAGTAGCGATTTTCTTTCGGCAGTTTCCCGGACATGCCTCCATTTAAAAGCGTGGAAAATATTGCCATTAGAACGGACGATCTTTGGGAGCTCACAATTTTTACTTTTTGCAGATTCCTATCGTGAATTAATATTGTTTGTGTGATTATGGTCACAAAAATTATGGAGATTGCCAGACATATCCAGAAATATCTGTCCGCGGATTTTGCAAGATTTAGAAGAAAAAAGAATCCCTGATAACCGATTTTAGTTTTCTCCTTGCAATAACAAAAATTGAGGGCTTGCTGCTCCGCAAATTTTGAGTTTGCCTGGGGCAAATTGAGCCTTTTTTGTCGTCGATATTTCTTCAGAAGATCGTTTTGTAGCCATAACGGTCTTACCGTGGGAATTTTTAAAATCTCTCTTTTAAGGTCGATGTCACTTATATTAATATTTGTTAGTGATATGAGTGTCGCGTTGAGAGAATTTGTCATCCAAAGACACCGTTCAATTAAAGGGGCGTCGAAGTTTGGCGAGCCATAGTATTTACTGAGTTGGCCGTATTTTACGCTCACATTGTATATGAATTCTTGGTCGAGAAATGTATAGTCAAGAACTACCAGTTTCCTGGTTGATATTAGATTAGGTAGATTTTCCGAAGTGACCTGGGAGGGATGGAGGTGCTCAGATACGATCTTCGGCAGCAACCCCACAACAATGGGAAAAATAACGAAGTTCAAAAACATAGTTTTTGAGGAGAATAAAATTTCAGTTTTAAAAATTGAACATTGAAAAATTCGGCAGAAGTTTAAGAACTGAGACCGATTTCAGTGTGCAGTTCCATATATAAATGCACTTGGCGTGGAGGTTAACGAGGATTTGTCCTTGGTTTTGATTCAACTACATAATTTTAAGGATGAAAATTTGGCCACAATTTAGCCGCAAAAGCGTGCAATTTTGTGTTTCCGAAATCAATAGTTTTTTGCCTCCGATTTCTCCTTTGTGATGAATTAATACATAAATGGCTATGTTGAAAGCAATGATTAAATGATTTAGTCTATGCAGTTATTTGATCGATTTTTTCGTCTTTATTCACTTTATTGTGTAAAGTTGAAAGTGTTGTTTGTCAGTTTTCAATTATACATATGTGTGGATATGTGACAAACATGAAAAATTGCTGGGTTTCAACATCCAATTACAAAATACCAAACTAAAAATAAATTTTTAGGTGTTGTGAGAGGCAAACAAAAAATTCCTGGTGAGTATTGGAGAGTTGGCATGTGACGTAAGCAAAACGCCTTCTCTTAGCTTTTTTTTTGAAGTAGTTGGTCAAAGTGTAAATAACAGGTTTATGGTTATTTGCCCAACATTATCATTATCACTTGTAACAAAGAGTTTGTTTAAATTTCGTTATAGTGAACAATACCATTCATGTATTTGTGTGAATCCATGGTGTTTCGCCAATTTAATTTGGTATTTTTGACGCCACTAAACATTGTAGTAGTAATGATATGCGTCTTAGCAATAAATATCGAAAATGCCAAAGTATATAAGAACATGTTCCGGAAAATAAAAAGGCTAAATATTTCTTGTCTCTGTACAACTACTATATCATCTTGTCAAATATTTTTCGTGACTAAATGTTTCTTCAAACAATGTGAAAAAATATGATACAAGAGTATTCCAACTTGCTTGAAACATCTTGCGACGCGCGCTATTTAAATAAACGACACAGTCGGTAATTAGTAAACAAACACAATTGTAGCTCAGGAGTTCTAGTTTCACATATGCAAAAATGGTAATTAAATTTCTCAAAATGGCTT
>VYYJ01002177.1:0-23373 GCA_021029165.1 Cyphoderus albinus | reverse complement strand
TCTAAGATGGTACATCAATCAGGAACCGGTAAAGACTTAACTCATTTAATAGCAACATAAAACATTTAACGTTTTGACAAATACAGTTCCCTCACAATCGTGGTATTTAAATGATATAGGCGGAAGATGCATTCCTGAGATACTACCCCATTATGCTGGATGAAGATGGGTTGCAGACTTCAGTGCTGGGCTTAGAATTTCGGGTAATTGGGTTTTGTCATTCTAGCATAGCGGCATTGCATAAATTGCACGATTGCACCTTACTCCAGAATTGACCATTTTTATTTCTTATTATAGCTTCGGCAAAAGCATTTCAAAAAAGGCGACTTGAAGCTAAAATGCTTGGCAAATATTGACACACTCTATTGGCGAAGCAATGAGCAAAGTGTGGAGGGTGACCGACCTCAGAAAGCCCCGGTTCTTGAAAGTCGGGAGACATTCGCTACGGGTTCGTGTACAATATGCATTTTTTTAAATCGCGTCTCTGGATTATATGTATATTTGCTAAAATTCTGGACTTACTGAAACTTTCAGGTTCATCAAGCGGATCCGCATTACTCATCACAGGCTCAACCAAGCATTCAATCAATGTTGGATTAACAATTATTTCATTTTTCCTGTTTAATTTGAACCCACTTGCAACGACCGGTACAATTATTACAACGGTCGCATCCCTTGTTGGAAACTTGCTCCTCTTGATCTATTCTCCCTGGTACAGTCACACTGAAGTCGCGTTTCCTTCGGAACTTACGAGTTTTGAAAGAGCTAAAGGTCTCTCTAATAGTTTTAACAATTCCAATGCTGACAAAATCGTTGGCAGTTTTAATCTGAGACATTTACTATTAAAATTAATGATGGCTGTCAGGTCGGTAATCTGTAAGATATCGGAAAAGGGAAAGGAAACAAATTTAGTTAAATTAATTACGTGATATGTTTACTAAGTACTCATCGTTTTATTAATAATATTACCAATGCAAGGAATCAAACGCGAAGTAATACTTTACAGCTCTACAGTCATTTTTCTACAGACTCAATATTATAATCTATAGGAACATTTAAACATAGGAAACTTCTAAAAGTGTAATAACATGGTGGGCTCAGTGGACATGAGAGTTTGATTATTTATAGAAGTAGGTAATAAACATATAAATTGTGTGCTATTATTTACCTTTTTGGGGTAATAAATTAATGATTCTACTTATGAAATAACTATGTAAAACATTGTAATTATTAAGAAGTAATAATTCTGTGTATCTAAACTATGTACATAAAGTACGTAAGTTATCCTACTTATTGTTCCGTGATAAAATTATTCATTCAATTAATAAAACCAAATGAATTTGAATAATCTTGACCTTTCTGCAATTTAATGTCTGCCATAAATCAATTTACTCACAATCATTCAATCATTAATTTCGATGCGTTCAGAAGTTCAGAGGCATTGTTCTTTCACAAATTCAGAAAAGAGAAAACAGCAATTTACTTGTTTACTAGCAGTCATTTTCATTGTGTCCCATACTGATTAAAAGGTTCAATATATATGTTGCAAATGTTGCTTGATACAGGAATTCGCTGATTAAATGAACTTATATCGTTACAAGTAAGTAATTGGTTAAAGAAATTCTGTTTTTCACAAAACATGGCTCGTTTTGTTCACATATTAGCCTTAGTTATTACTCTCCTTATATCGTGTCAATTTGATTTGGGTCTGGGTGACGACTCTGGCGAAGAAGAATCTAAAAATGAGGAAGGAGAAGAATCGATGTCACCAGATGAGAAACTAGCCGACATGGGCAAATCAGAAGAAGAAGACTTTCCAGATGGATTTGAGGTTATCGATGGAATTGTGATGGATATTTCTAATGTGATGGTGCAAGTTGTTTTAGGAAACTCGACTGAATATAAATTCTATCGTTCGAAAAAGACTAAGGGTTCAAAAAGTAATCAAGTAATCTATCGGAGATCAAAAGCGGAGGCGGGATGGCATTTCATTATGTTCGAGGATCCAATGGAAATTCCAGGTTCTGGTCATTTGGTCCTTTTGCAGAAGCTACTTGGCTTCTCTGTCAGAATGGGCCAGCAAAATATTTTTAGCAAGAAGGAATTTCGACTCTACGAAGCTTTCCATGTGGACCTTGGGTAAGACGCATAGAGATACAGATTTCTTGTATATAACAAACATTTACAAAATAAAAAGTTTTTAAAAACCTCGTTTGTTACTGATTGGTGTACATCTAGTGCTGAAATTGGCCATGGAGGAATCGCTTCTTTTATGCAAGAAGATCAGGCGCTTGGCAACTCTGCATTGAGCGGTCAGAAGTATGTTAACAAAGTCGGTAAATTCACGTCAACTATGGACTGAGAGTGACAATGACAATTATAAAAAGCTGAGGAACCTAAACTCATCATTTCCAGTCCTGATTTATGCAATTTAGTCAACAATGTCCTCTTCTGATCGTCCTTCCTTGTGCAATCAGTGTGATTATATCACCGTTATACGTTTACTAAGTATATGGCTAGGCAAAGATTACTTGAATAAAAATGGAATTATTTGTACGATTTTTAGAAGCATTTTTTATTTCACACATTTTTTATATATGTTACATATCGATGAAATTGTAATAAACAGCACACATTAAAATTATACAAATTGGCAATGCAATTAGACCTTAATTTAATCACAACACGGTAACTTAAGGCGGTAATTCTAGTCAAAGCTTTGGTGCCTAAACTTTCCCAGCTTCATAAGCATGTACGAACAGGAATCACAGAATTTTTTAAAGGAATGTACCATACCATACCACATTTACATCTTCCGTAAAAGTAAATGATTTTTCGAGAAAAATACAGATTAAACAAAATAAACCTATCATCCAAAGCAGCATGATGGTAAATGCAAGCAATATATCGCAATCATATGAATACAACAAAAATAATTACCTATATCTTTAAAAGTTTTAAAAATTACTTGGACTAAAATTGTAAATACGATTTAAGAACTATCATCGCGACTTCGCGTCCGGCTCCTCCGTGACTGGACCGTTTGTCTACTAGGATCGTTAGATTGTTGCGTCCTCAATCTTCGCCTCCTCCCTCTGACTCTCGTCGTTTTAGTTGGCTGCTGTTGCTGGGGCGAGTTTAGTCTTGAGTTTGAGGCAGAAGACTTTGATGTCGAGGTTGACGATGTGACTGATGTTTGGCGCTGTCGAGTTCTGCTTGGAGGTCTCGTTTCCTCTGAAGATGTAGTCGGGGCTGGAACTCCACGCCTTTTATCAGGCCCTCTTTGCTGCCTCACTGAGGTGGCGCTGTTTCTTCCCCTTCTTTTACGGGGTATGTCTTGTCTAATTTCCCTTACATTCGCTTGTTCAACATCGAACTGGTCAAGAAAATTGAACTGCTGAGCAACGTCCGCAGGGAAGTATCCATTACCGGTACCTTGTACGTTTGAATTACCAGTTCCGCTAGGAGAAGAAAATGAGGTAAAGATTGAATTGTTCGGATCTCCCTGATCCACTTCATGCTGTTGAATGTCTTCGTCAAATCCAGTTAAGTGGCCACTGGAAAAATCTCTCCCGTGGGGGTTAGAATTCCCGTAAGCCACGCTTTTCCCATAATCTGCAGCTCCTACTTCGTAAGGATGGATTGTGGTCTTCGCAGGCGGAAATTCGCTAACCCCTGGAAGTCTTGCGAGAGTCTCTTTGATTCCGAGCCTATTAGGACGCTCACCGGAAGCTGGGGTTTCCAAGTACACGTGCCCTGCAGTTGATGGAGGGGATGGAAGTTGTATTCTAGGTGGGGATTGTACCACTGCACCTTCACCTGAGGGGTAAGCTGTGACAGGGTAGGCATTGGGAAACGGGGATTCGCTGTGCCTCACAGATGTCACTGGAGAAGGGCTTGGTGGAATTTGATAACCATGATGGTGTGACTGGTGAAAAGAATTGTAATACTGGAATGGTTCCTTCGGTAAGTGACCAATCGACGAAGTTTGGAAAGAAGTCACTTGAGGGGATGGAGCCGTTATTGGTGTCTGAACTATGTACTGATTCAGTGGTTGGTGAATTCCATGGATCTGTTTCGTTTTCTTCAATTTTCTCGGTTTGCTTACCGTTACTGGAGAATAGGACACTTGAAGAGGGGCAGCTGTTTTATAGTGATTTAATGGCGCTACGTGGTGAACCGACTCCTTAACTGGTTTCGAAACTATCTCTGTGAGATGTTGGTGATGGTGCGCTGGCGTTTCTTGCAGGTATTGAACATGCTTATTATGGGGTCGAACGTACTCGTTTACTCTTTCGTTTACGTGGTTCGCTTCTGGCTGATGATGAACATGATGAAGATTTCCTGTGTGGTACACCGCGGCAGGATCTTTATATTTCTTTGTAGGGTGAACATTTAACTTATGCGTTCTGATGGGGGTGGGTGATATAGACGGAGAGTTAAAGTAGGTTGCTGCTGTTGTGGACACTGATGGAATATGTTTCAATTTCTTGCCTCGGACTGGTCCTGGAAATAGAAAATTTGTATAAAATATTTAAGCTATATTGTAATAATGCAATAACCAAAAATGTAGATTTGATAAGATATGTACACACCTGCACGTGGACTCTGTTCATGGGCATATGCTAACTCATCACTTCCGGAATATTTCGGTGCTCCTCCTCTGTACGGGGATATCTTATCGTAAATACTATTTGGCCGTGGTGTCGGAGTTGGGGAAACTCCATTCAAATATTCTGCTACGGTGGGGACAGGGGATGCAGGGACTCTCGGAATTACATTACCCCCTTTCAGTCTAATTTTTGGAGCTCGTGTCTTGTAAAGGGGCTCCTCTTCATGCTCCATATGACTGTCTGTATTCTGTCTGTAAGCCGGACTGTATTCTACAAGGTCTGCATGATGATTATTGAGTAACTTGGTTGTTTTTAAGGGTCTTGATTTGTACACTCGGTTAGAATTGAAAGTTGGTGACGGTGTCGCTGCCAAGTGATGTGTAGGCTGAACTGGTTGGTGATACTGGTTATTGTTATGTCGGTGACTTTGACTTTGAAGTGGGTGAATATTTGTGTTGGAGGTTCCACTTGGAGGTTCATACGTTACATCTGCCTTATAACCACTGTTGGCGCCGGCCGTATATCGAACCACTTGAGTCCTTATATAAAATTGCAAAAAACAGTGTCAGTGATTCAGTGTCAGTCTTCCCCTGATCAATAAGTTTATCATAGTGAATCTAACCTGCCGTCTGGAAGGGTAATTCTATACTCTCCTATGGTCAAAGGCCCTTCCTTCGCCTGCTTGTGGGAAAAGTCTTCTTCTTCGTCTCCCACTGCGTATGCAAACGCATAATTCTTGGGACGCTACATACATACAACATTTTTAATCGTACTTCATTGTTATTTAAATCCAATTTTATCATTTTTATTACAGTTTAACGTCTGACAAACCTTTGAAAAGTTTCTTGTCGTTACTGGGGTAGTTTCGGGCTCATATGCATTGTGAGAAATGGGCTCTAGAGGCAATGGGATTCCATCACGAACAGATTTTATCCTTTGTCGCTTCCTCTCTTTTTCATATTTTGAAGGTGAGTAGTAGGGATCGGCTGTAGGTGGGCTGTGGCTGTGACCATAATGGTGTTGTTGGTGTACACCAGTGGGTCCAACTGCACCTTGTTCCAAAAATGGGTCTGTCGGGGATGCTTCGAAAAGGGGAGCTCTTGTCGGTCTAAAAGACGACAATGGCAATCGTCTCTTCAGAACTTGCGACCTTCCCGCACTCCTGTGACGCGTTCGACCTCGCTTCCTGATTATCTGACCTGATGAGGCCGATGAAGCGCGAATTGGTCTGGCGACACCTTCTTCGTCAGCATTTTCTGCATGATCAACTGGATTTATGGCTGATGTGAAAGTAATAGTGATCGCAACACAGAATGCGAAGAAAAATGCCTGTAAATAAGTTCAAAATCATTAAGAGACCAACTCATCAGAAAGTAACAATATAGGTAAATAATAGCACATAATGCAATAATGTGCCTAAATATCATAATTATGGTTGTAGTTACTTGAAACGACTTGCATTACATTATGATATCAAGCATTTTAGGTAGTATTACTGTACTATAGGTAGTGTACTGATTATTAATGCAGAAATGAGCAATAGAAGGGTCCCAGGGTTTAAAAATAAACATTAAATTTATGCTCCACTTGTTCATTTAAAAGTCTGTTTTATTCCTATGTCTCTCATAAAAATAAACTGTGAACTTTTATCATCAGTCATAAACCTACATTCTGGTATTTCATCAAATTTCCCCAAATTTCTGCACACATACACTCAAATTAAAAATTCAGATTCATCAATTTGAAATTCAGTTATTTTTACGTTCTTATCTATACTTGTTGTATGGGCAGGAGAATTAACTGCTTCAAGGATAAAGTGAAAATTTGAAGATCACTGAATCGCAGGAAAACTTATTCATTGAATGCGAATGAGATTTTAAGCAAAAACTAAAAACTCATATGAATTTCGTCACGGTAGAATTCTGCCAACAGCGCTGTCGTTAATTTAGTGGAATGGGTGAATGGGACGAAGAACAAATTCAGTGTCAAACTGCTCGGCCAAATAAAGTGAAAATCAAAACCTTTTACTGTTTATTTTAAATCTGAGTTTATTTCAGAAATAAAAACTGCAACTGATTGAGTAAAAGTGAGATTGAAAGGTTGAGTTCAACTGTAATTAGGTACACATTGAACCCTTGTCTTCGTTCAAAACCATAAAAACCTAATGATTATTTATTGCGAGTACAGATCTATTTTGACTAATTCAACAAAAACATTCTTGCAGTTTTAACCATAATTTGTTTGCTTTTCATTATTTTGTACCAACAAATAAATCGGCGATGGGTGGTTATTGGTTATAAATTCAAATGCAAATAATCATATTGCTAAAAAAGACTTTGTTCTAAACTGAAAGCAAGCTGAAATGCGCATCTCTTTCGATGTCACAAACACACTTCTATCGATTTTAAAGTATTAAATGGCGTTTTAGAAATTTATAACTCTAAAACTAATTCTTTGTCCAATTTTCAAAATTAAAAGAAAACTAGAGAGATTTTCATTAAATTGAAAGCCCAGTAGCAAAAATTCCTTAGGATCGTAATCACCAATACCAAAGCATAACATTAATTGTTTGTAGAAAGCCATGATCCCTACCAAAGAATGTTAGCAAATTACAGCAAATTCATAGTCGTAGTAGTTGCAAATTATTACTTGAACTTGTCTTGCGTCATGAATTTAATTGAAAAACTTGAAATTGCATTGAGATGAGTTGTCTGGTGACTTGGTGAGAGGGATCAAATTAAGAGAAGAGGAGCCTATTAAAAGGCGTTCCATAAGGACGGAGGACACCAGGCAAGAAAAGAATTTCAAGGTTGATGTCCTCGACTCTTGTCCAATATGTGACTGATGACGACGAGAAGTTACATGCAAATTCTATGCACTTTACATTTACTTCCCATTGTTACTTTTTCATAAACACTTAATAGAATGCCAGAATGCGCATTCATCTCTCTCATAGGGAACAATACTAAACTATTAAGAATAATGATGCTAGCGAATACGAGTATGCTGATAACCTGATCCCAGAAAGCAACAGGCTGTTATTAAAGTTGCAAAGTTACATTATTTTATTTCCACAATGCTTAAAATACAAAAACATTTTACGCACTATATAGCAGTTTATATTCCAAAAAATTGCCGTGTACATTAATTATATCCATGAAATGAAAACTTGTGAGACTATGTACTGAATTTGGCAACGAAAGATGAGGCTGGTGAAGATTACTGAAGAAGATGGATCACGTTGATATAACTTTTCATTTCTTATTGCAAATGCATCTCTCCGTTAATATAAATATTTTGTCTTGTCTGGTTACAGTTATTTCATGGTTGACCGTTCTCACAACAAACGTTGTGCATCATCATGATGTGATCATTATCCTAACTGCTAATGCGTAATGTAAAGAAAAATAATTGTGGTGCAGTTGTGGAAGCAAACGCGAAATGCAAGCGAGTGATAAAGGAACAGCACGACTATAAAGAAGACTCGAGACGCATTAAATGCATCCCTTTGCTTTTTTATCATTTTTATATCGTCATGATCTTGATCATATTGCACAAAATTCTGACCTACTGCATGACTGCTGACTGTAACAATGAAAAAGATGGTTGTGTACATTGAACTTAATTTAATTTTTTATTTAAAGTATTGTGTATGCACTTACCCGTCGCATCTTCATTCTTGATTTTTTTCAGTAGTTCCTTTCTTGCAGTGTGGTGACGTTCAAAAATTAAATTACGGGTTCTCTAAAGTTATTTATTCTTTAGCCTTTGAAAAATGAATTCGCAAATGAATTATTAGTGTCAGTAATGTTGTGGATGATCAATAATTATAACTGCCGTTCGGCTCCAATTATCGAAAAAACGAATCGCCTCAACCATACTATTATGATATAATTACAATTCCGTTATTGACGGGTGGAAAATCCTCGGAAAGCGGCGGTAACTCCTTCCGTTAATAGCGTAATGATTTGCGATCCAATAATGAACTTGTAAATCCGTAGTCAATGTAAAGTGATGGTTAAATATTGGACGACGGTCTCCTTATCTTCTTAATTTGATTAGCATAAAATGCCAATTAGATGTTTGGTTTTGATCCTTTTCGCTTTACAACATTTTCGCTAACTGGTGGTAATGGCTGAGCACAACGGTAGTGACATTCGTTCACTTTTTAAGGAGAGTCAAGTCAATCACTCATTCTTTTCATCGTCGAAAGAGTGAAGTTAGAGATCACAGATAGCTAAGTTATGATCATCCTGCACTCCATAAATGTCTGTTTCCATCAGTTAATGGGATGTAAATGGGATTGGGTAAATGATAAATAAATAGTAACTTTTTTCTGTGTTAATGTCGTCTTCTGTCTTGTCAGATTAACTAGCTTATCATTCTCTCGCTCAAGAAGAAAAGGTAAACGGCTCTACCTATCACGAACAATTCAATTTGTCAACGGATGATGCGTATCATTTACTACAAATCACGTCACAACAAATCAAAAGTGCCACAACTGTTCATCTTTCACTGGATATTTTGCATACTTTTGACATGCAATCATAATGTGTTCAGATAAGCTTCTTTGTCAATGCTAATAAAGAAATGCCTCAAAGTAGAATGAATGCCAAACCAATACGATTAAACGTGTATAATTTTAAATATTTTAGTTCTTGTGATAATTACAATCTTCATTACGTCACTTATTCACATCACTGCACAGTGCGGTAGTACTGAAGAAGATGACTTGAAGCTCTTCTCTGGTACTCCTCCAAGCCCCTCATTTTATGGTTCACCAGTGAACTCTGAAATTCTTATTCATATATGTGAGCGAGTCCTCAGTGTTGACCTTGTTCGTTTCTTACAAGACAAGGGGATCAAACATGGCAAAATTATTTGCAAACCCACACGCTTCAGTCAGGCACTTTTCAAAAGCACATAAAAATGTCCAACACGCCTAAAAATTCCGATATTCACTTTGTTCTACAATTCAAGATCGTCAACAAAAAAAACTCAAGAAATGTCATTCATTGAGCACAATCACGCACTGTTCCTTTGTGTTACGGCTCCTCGGCTAATTCAGTTCTTTTCTTTCCAGATCCAGTTGCAAGTGTGCTGGAAATGTCAAAATAAAATGAGAATTCCGGTTAATATGATTTAGGAGACATTTTTATGTTATATTTTAAAATCCCTTCAATTCTTTTATGTATAAGAAATTGTCTTTACGATAGAATGTCTTAAACGTTTTACTCTGCGGAAGGCACATAGCTACTGTTATAACATTGCCAATTTGTTTGTATCGCACGAGGGGTTAAGTCTTTTTATTCACGGTCTTTTCAGAATGAAATTTTTATTGTGTATATCACTTATCAACAGGCTTATCTCAACTTATTCGTGTAGCTTGTCAAAATGTAGTGTAAAATTTGTACAAGCACGTTTCGGTAGTACAACGTCGCAAACGACTCAATGCAATGTTATGGCAAAGGTTTAGTTTAAAAATGCGTTTGTGGTTTAAATCTGTATAAAATAAAAGCGTGCGTTTTCTTGTTGTCTGATGTGTGTGGCTTTGTTGTGCTCGAAATATTTTATTAAAAAGTAGTATTAAAAGAACACTACCGCATATTACGCACCAAAACAAAGAAACTTCACACAAAAATTTTGCAGACAAACAAAAACAATATTGCTATTTCTTGTTCAGGCAGATAGAACACAACTTCCCATGAATATTAAAGAAGACTCCCTTTTTGATTCGCCTAATTTTTTTTATCATTTCTTGTCTTTTATTTGTTTGTACACCTAAAAGTTGTTTTACCTCAGCCTCGTTTTTATTTATCTCCACCTTTGGAATCATGCTCGAAAGGAAACAGGGTGAAACTGTTCTATGCTTACCAAATTTGAATGTTTAGAAATATCAAAAAACTTAGCTCATACTATCTGACCTGAGAAGTGACATGTCGTTTAATTCTGGTGCTGATAATAAAAAGGCTTACATGAGCAAGTGAGGGAGGACAAGGGAATCCTTTGTGGCAGGGGATGAGATGAAACTGACGACTTAAATGAAATTATTTTACTCGGGCAAGGAATGTTAGCTAAACTTTAACTAATCAGTTCACGACTGAACTCTGTTTAACGAATGCGACAATTTTCAAGTCCCTTCATCGAGTTCAACTGACTTAAAGAAAATTATAAAAAATATTTGCCATTGCTTATCAGGCTGTTTGTCTCCTTGTTAGTTGATACTGTGAGACTTTTGTTAAGGCCGGATGAGACGGTGGGAGATTGAGACGAGACATACGAGAGAGTGACGTTTATTGCTTGCTTAACAAGTAGACTCACTTAACCATTATAACGTGACCACATCACTTGATTATAGAGTCGATATTTCTGTTTTTTAAAGAAAATGGTGCACACAACACTAAAGATCCTGCGATGAACTTATGCCATGCAAAAGCCTTTCGGGTCAAAAATCTCAGTTCAAGAAGAGAAACAGCGAAGGAAGATTAAGGGAATAAAAGAGCCTAGGTGGAAAACACCTAAACTCAATTTGAAAACTTTTGAAATTGAAATTTCGTTGCAAATAGAAGAAACGTGAAACAACGGCGAAACTAAACGGGGATTACTATATTTTCATAAATATTCATACCTACCTAATATAGAGAACTGCAATCATAGTAATAACATATCCTTTTATGGGATGCTGATTTTGATGAATCTCATGATGGTATCACAACATTCAAGAGTCATGCATTTCTAATAACAATAAAACGCAATATTATTTTTTGTTTAAAAAGTGTCATTAGTTTATAAATTTCTGTAGCATTAGCGCAAAATAAACTGCACTTGCTTATAGTCTTGATTTGAAATGATTACTTGATTACTCTTATTTATGATGAGCTTTACAAGAAGAGGGCTGATTAGTTGAAGTCATACTTTTATTATTACTATTAAAATTATTCTAATATAATACTGATGTCATAACAGAAAAAAGGCAGAGAATGTAGATCACCATTGCAGATGGTGATATTATTTGAACACAGCGAGGTAATAAGAGTCGTGCCGTGTTTCCGATTCTAATAATATAATCAGACACATCAGAAAATAATAATACATTCTACTGAACAAATGATTTTTTCAAACCGTAGCTTGCTGACAAAAACGTGTTTTTAGCTCTTCCACTGGTCATAAAAAATAAAAGCGTAAGTTCTGCTCTGGTTTTTTCTTTTTTCTTGTAAAGTTTTCACTTTCATTTTCTAGTTATTCCACTTACATTCTAAAGTTCAATTTATCATTACTCTTGCAAATGCTCTTAAGTCCTTTCCTTAATAACTACTATTTAAAAGTCATCAGAAGAGTCACCAATATTAGTTTGAAGAGTTGAAAAGTGCATGCACTCGTATCTACAACTGCATTCGTACCGTTTCGTTCTCACACCTACATTCATCAACATGTAGTATCTGTACTCATTGCACATTTCTACAACATTTTTGCTTAAAAAATCTGTTCGAAACATTGGTATTCTATCTCATATCGTTCACTTGTCACCATTACTTGTACACAACCACAAACATTTAGTTACATTTACCGTGGAACAAAAACGTTACATAAAAACTGACATTTTCTAATGTTTTTCAATGTGCATCAAATGATCACTTATTTGTTCATTGTCCTGTTTTCCCTCTCACTTGAACCTTTTTTTCCATATTTATTGTGCTAATTTTGCCTCAATTAATTTTTATAAATTCCTTATCAAATTTATCGCATGCAATAGTCATTAACGATGCATCGTGCATTTATGTGCATATCGTAATTGGAGATAAAATGACTAGTGACATTTTTTGTAGACATTCGTAATCTTTAAATTAAAGGAAGGGATGTGTGTGAGGAACCCTGGCAAAATTAATTACAAAAGATTATCATGATGATATAGTGTTTGAGGGAAACAGACATAATCATTTCTCAATACTATAACTTGTACACTGCGTGTTTTCAATTGTTTCGCTATCTTCGGAAACAATCATTTAGCCATCTCCTTTAAATGAAACATTTTATTAGTTATATTTTTTGCAAGCTCTCGTTTGGTTTTCCATTAGGAACGCTCGTAAAATAATCTAGTGGTACAGGGTGAATCAGTCAAATTTGTCATCTTTCGTTCAATCATCGTCAGAGGTCAACGAGTACGCAATACTGAATACCATAAAAGCTTTACGCGTCAACATCAAAACCTTTTAATCTGTTAACTTTACTCAAGCGTCATAGCGTTAAGTAATGCAAGGTGTCTTTTTTACAAAAAAAAAGTAATAATAATCTCTCATCTCTCAGGATCATCACTATACTGAAATCCAAAATCTTAAACTTATAAAAGAAATAGCAGAATCATAAATAAAATGACAGACTATGTAATAAGCTTATAAGTTGTAGGTATAAATTATTTTTTTAGAAAACTAAATAACAATAACGAAATGATTAAATGGCTCTCTTCACTCATTTAATTTTGTCGCAATTCACAAAAGCGATTCAGTTAATATAAAAAACAAATACACTTGTAGCGTAATAAAATAAAGTAAGCGCGTCAGCGTTTTAAAGAATTTTGACACAGCAAACAGCAAGGAAGCAACATCATCATCACCTACCGACATTTTCGACATTGTCATTATCATCATTCAAGCATAACGAAGCACGTGAAGCCAGTGATGGTTAGATTATTACAATGTTATTGTTGTTACATTATTGCATTACGGCGGCAATTATTACCGTCATTACTTCAAGTTTAGATGTTATTTGTTTTTCTTACTTTTTTGAAATGCAGACCGAAGCAACTAAACTAACACGAATAGTGCAATTAAAGTATTTACGCATTCAATTCATGTGCCATGTTAACTCTCCGTTGAAAACATTTTTGAAATTGCAAAGGATCTTTTTGCTTTGGAAAATATGGATTCACTTATAAAATATTAATTTTACCCCCATTTATTTCTTCATTCATTTGACACAAAGCAAATTAAGACGTGATCTGCGTTGTAAAAATAGTCTGAAGAAAAGACAGAAAGTTCACGTCTTATTTATAATTTGTATCAACATCACTGTTGCTGGCAATCTTCATTGCAACAATTAAAAGTAAATTAATGGCTAATGAAAATTGCATAATCTTCGACAACCGCAAGATTGCAAAGTGGCAGACGGGGCTAAAATATTATCCCGACTGAAGGAATGCAGTTTTTGTTTGAGGAACGAAATTAAATAGTAATGATTTGCGTGATTGAGGATATCACACAATTCTGACTGATTGCTTTAAACGGACTATAAAGTATAAATACAGAACATAGCACTACATTTTACAGTACAATCAAAATCAGCTCAAATAATCACGGCTATTAAAAGGAAAGTAAGACAATAGGTACATGAAAAAATGCATAAGGTCGAAATTATGATGAGATGCACTTTTAGTAACGAGTCAATGTATTGGCTGCGGCTTCTCCAAAACACTCACTTTTTAAAGTGTTGACAAATGGTTCCCTCCGTTTGAATGTATGGAGCAACAACGAACCTATAATTCTAACAATGAAATGGTGGTTTGTTGCATATTGAATAACCCATAAATAAACCGTCTTGCGTCTGCGTCTGTCATGTCATTCATAAAGTAGGAATTCTAATGAAAGAAAGAGTGGCTCCATATTTTTATGGCCTGAAGGAAGGCAGACGTGTCTTTTATTTATTTTTCTAAATTGTCGACTGCGAAAGGTCTCTTCTTCTTGGGGTACTCTCCAACGTTTGTTTGTTTCAAAAGTAGAAACATTCACATAGATAAACGGGCTACCCACAACAATGTTTCTAGTGAAATTATTGTGAAATTGTCTGCCAGTTTTCCCACAAACTAATAAAAATGCTTCAAAACGAGGAACGACACTTCGTCGTTCGCTGACTGCCTTCCCCTCATTCAGAAATATTGTATAATCCCAATAGCCTTCCTTCTTTCGATGTGTCGTCTTATTTAACTGATATGATATAATGAAGCCTTTTAACAGAGAATCATGATAATTGGTAATTAATTTTTTCATTAATACATACACTTTAAGTTGTGTCACAGAGTTAAGGTAGATAGAAAAACTACAGAGTTGTCGTTCGCGTTAATTCGAATGATTGCAGATTTGATACTAACTAAGTAAGTTTTAGTTCCCCTTTTCTTCAGCCTGCCACTTTAGTGGCGTGGCACATCCTAGCCTCCACAACAACCCATAACCCCCACTGGGAACTCTCTCATTAAGCTACGTAACTCGATTTCAAGAACAATGGATATTTTTTATTAATAATTTAAATAACCAATTGCTAAGTCAGTTCTGTGTGCTGCATTCCGCATTTCATGTGTGATTTTATTATTTTATTAATATTAATTATTTAATTATTTTCCTGAAAACGAGGGTTTTAGAAGTGTGTCAATATTGTTTATTCTTGTCGTGTTGTTAATTATTTGTCAACATTTTTAGAAGAAAAAAATAAATAGAAAAATAATGATACGTTCGATGCGTCAAATTCACATTGCAGTTTTTGATCGTCCTGCTCTCTCTCAAGAAGCAGTAAGTTACTTCAAATTGGCAGATAATTCTTCCGCTTTTTTCACCAGCAGCGCCACTACTTTTCTAGGAAGAGAAAAATAAAACCAAACTAATGCAGCAAATTGTTGACGAGATGTTAATTGTTAATATCATGTGTATTACTGTACTATTGTTGCAAGTTATGGTAATTTAATAATTAAACTGTCATTAATTACCCCGACACATGAAGTGTTCATTGTATTTACAGTTTTGACGCAGTGCAGCTTACAGTTTGTTATTATGCTTTCTGCTTTCATCCATCACTTCAAACAAGCCAGAAGCAATTTGAGCCAGGTGTAATATAAATTGAAATAATCATAGGTGTTAATCATGGTAAACAGCCTGTGAAAATGACAACTCCAAAAGAGTAGCTATAAGCAGACGGAAGGAAGTGAGGCAATCACATCAAGTCGTAATTTGGTAATAAAAGATACAAATATCAAACGGGGATTGGGGTGACGTACACATACACATTGTTTCTTTGAATGTGAGAATAATTATAATAAAGTATGCACTTTTGGCACAGAAAAAAATGACCATAATAAATATAATGCAACGCATCTAATAACAATGCAGTAGTGTGATTAAAGACTTTCATTCTCTTTGGCTAAGTAAAAGACAGAAGTCGGTCGGCAGATGACGGAACATTCTAAAATTTTCGCATGACACTTATACATTTTGGTTTTATTCTTCTGTAATAAAAAGTATGTTAAGTCCTACCTTTCTTTCCCTGATAAGTTAACGTGAGTACGTGACTAGACACCATTCAGTTTTTTGGTTCTTTTTTTCTTAACTTCGAACTGGTGAGCCTGAACAAAGAAGAACAACGGGAATTGATGCAACTTGATGAAATAATTCACGTTTACACGTGTCGCTTTCTGCTAGGATTTGGTACAATTATGTAAGTATAACATGAAACTCATTGTTTTACTAAAACTTGCATTTTCAACCTAAACAATGTTTTATGTTCTTCATCTTAATTTCTCATCTAAAGCACGTACGTTCATCATGGAATTGCCAACAGTGTACATTTTTAATGGTATAATCTGTAACGTAATGTTACGTGCCACCGTCAACACTCTGCAATCTTCAAGAATAGTTTCATTCATTAAATCAAGTCCAAGTCTCTCGCCATCACTCCATCTCAACAATGAATAAGATTGTGTAATTTGACTGTAAAAACTGTATCAGTTGAAACATTACATGCTATAATTTTTTATTGTTTATGACAACAATATCCGTCTTTTGGCAGTCCACTTCCATTATCTGCATCATTTGTTTTTCATCCTGCTGACTGACCCATTCAACTAGCGTTGCTTCAATAATCAAACACTTGAATGAAACGGAAAATAAGACTAGCACAAGCACAATGATGGCGACGCGCGACGTTAACACTGTGGCACGTCTACGATGGTGAATGGTGACATGCGACAACCACGGCTACTTCGCATTCTCTTACAACCCTGATTAATCAGAGCAAAATGTGGCTAATAATAATCTGAAATTACAAACTATTTTTTTCCTTATGAGTGCTCTTTTGTTCTTTAGGTCGTATTCATCGATTCATCTTGTCTTGATTGATGTTCGCTCATTCATAATTCATAAGTAGCAATTGAAGTGCATGTAAAAATATTTAAACACGATTGTGAAGTACGAAAAAGACAAGTCAATTGGTTAGGTAGGGCAAGTCTAGTGTTTATTAAAAGATAACACTAAATAGTGCATAATTACAGTCGTTTGTCATGTTATGCTCAGTTATCTTTCTTATTATACCTTCCTCTTAAACTGCTCTTCGTATATTCTGGTGTGGTCTAACTCTTTCCTATCCATCGGTTGCCAGTATGAAATGCAGTAAATCGTAATCATCACAAATCAAAGCAGCAATAGTTAATACAGGAGACTTCCGTGACGGTTGAATTGTCAATTCGTCAACGCATGCGGTATTTAGATACGACAACGAGATGACCAGTTATTACAGGAATGAAGGAGCAACTGTTGAGAATACATGAAAAGAGTTGTCTTATTCTTCTGCTGAAATCGTTAAAATGTGAAATAAAACCAATTTAGTTTTTTCTTTTATTCTCCTTACTTGTCGGACAGCGCAGAACCTATGATTTGTTATTATGTTTTTTGCGCAAAAGATATATTTTATGTAGAAATCAGGTTGTTCGTGCATTAGCACTTGACAGATTTTAGTGGAGTTAGCTTAACAATATAATTGATTATGATGCATTGTACTACTCAATTCATGCATTGATTCATCATTATTACAATACTTCAGCGTTATGCAAGATTCGTAACTAAATTATTGTTATATTGTCCTTTGTTGTAACTGCTTTAGTGTGGGAGGTTTCCTTAATTGTTGGGAGGGAGTGTGAACTCTTTTTATTATAAGTTGAACTAGCATTCTTCCTAATGAATGAGAGTGACGACTGATTTGGCAGAAATTCGGAACGGAAGCTCCTTGCATTCCGTGGGAGATTTTATAAAAAAAGCGAAAACCCCAGGGGTTGTGTTTGTGTTGGGCGACTGACTGGTGCTCTATTAATTTTAGAATTGTTTTATGTATGCAATTGCACAATTGAGGTATCGAGGTTACACGTTCCATTTTTATGAAACATGCTTCCCTCGAAAAATAATTGTCCCAGCCAGTGATGTAAAGAAGTACGGTCAAAGGCTTTCTAAATTCGGGCATCGGAAACCTTTGCTTTGTTTGTTTTTTGTTAAGAACCTTATGATAAGATATTAATTTAATTCAGAATTATCATTTTACTCTTTCCGTCGTAATTAGGGCCATTTTGCACCACACTTTTCCTTTCAGTGCACTGCACTCCACCAAGCTAAGAATTGTGCAGAGCGACCCAAAAATAAAGAGAGTGCTCAGTGCATCATCGTCACAATCGTGATCACAAAATGATTTGTAAGAATAAAATTGTAATTTATGCACATGGCGGATACTATATTACCTACTTGTGTGTCGTCTATAAATAACGTTTTTGTTATGTGCTGGGTGATACAATAACCTTTCCCCTTACAATAAATAAAATGATGACAATGAATCCGATCAATTCATTCAGTTATTGCTGATTAAGGATGCACAGTCTACTAATGGGCCAGGCAGTTTATTACAAATGATTATAGGTTTGTTAAATGTCACGACTTTTAATGTGCATCATCGCCATCATAGCAATCGACCAAAGAGATTTCGAATCAGAGTGCAATAATAATTGGGATTGGGATTCTATGCAATTTGTGATTGTGATTACATATGCCTATTTAGGGAATTAGTCTGCAATATGCCTTTTTGGTTGATGATTCGATGAATATTATTAATATGAAGGAAATCATACGCTTGCGGGGTGCATTGAATATTTTATAATTGAAGTGCAGTAAATGGGTAAATAATAAACAAAGATCAGAGAAATGAAGTAATGAATGTGTAAATACTTGGAGGTGCGAAAGACTGCTCTTTTATACATTCTAAATGAAAATTCACCCCTTGACCCACGATTTCATTTAGTGACTGAACTCAATTAGTAATTGCCAATTAATCAGTAATTGGCATTTTATTTCATACTACAAGCCAGACCCAGCCGATGCAAAAATAATAAAAATAACGCTCAGATTTTGCAGTTTTTATTGTGTATGTAAAAACAGTTGCTTCTTCATAGTATAATTAATTATTTTGGTGAAATGAGCAGAGTAGTGAATAAGAGTAAAAGAGTTGAATCCTGAATATTTCACTAATACATGGCAGCGTGAAACTCTTACTGTCCTGCCTTCGCGTCACATTTTTAGTAAATTGACGTACATTTGAGCAATACAAAAGTTATCGAAATCATTAACCGGTCGAACAGATTTGAATTGATGAGATAATGATATGATTCCATTTTATAGCTTGTAAGCCCTCTTCTGATATGCTTCTGATAATCTTTCCTTATCAGTTCACGACGACACGTTAACTCCAAGCTGCATGCAAAATCAATAATAGAAATATGTAAAGATTTTGCAAAAAATATACTCTGCTCATGTTTCAATGTTCAAGAAAAACAAAAGAGAATGGGAGTGATGTTCACAACACAACTGCAAAAATGATTTGTTCTTTATAGTTGTGAGGTTGGCGTATCACCCAAATTGGCCCATTTTATTTTCAGTGAATTGGCTCAAAAATGAATGACAATAAAATGTAAACAAGCAGGAGAGAAACAAAGTAATGGCCAAAATGACACAATCAAATTGGGAATGATGGTCATGCCATGACGAGCATAAAGGGGGCATTCTCGTACCACACAAGTTGGTGTGATTGTGACATTGCGAGATTTAGTTTAAAAAAAATAGCATGAGCTTCGTTCTTGAGATTGGATCAAAAAGTCAATGATTATGAAATGAATCGTATTAAACAGAAAGCGGATCTTCTTCAGAAGACATGTTTTGGCAACGGTTTTGCATTTTTCAAGTGATTCTCTTTGTAGGCATTTTACTAATTATTCATGTTGACTATATAAATGGTATCGCTACATGTCAAACATACCATGTGGGTTTCTAAAAAATATTAGAATGCTCATGGAATGCACTGCATGATCTAACCTAACCAAGTTTCTTTCGGTCAAACATTACGAAATTTGGAAAGAGAAGTAAAAGGATAACCAATTAGTTTAAGTAAGTGTTGTCACACGCTGTTTCCTCTCCGTTGGAGTTCAAAGGAGTAACTTCTTCACAGACTGGAAATTATCGAGGCATTGATAGAAAAGAAGAGAAAAAAACTTATTTATGATGAAATTAAGAAAATCAAATCACGCACTCTGCCATAATTTAAATGAAGGGTTCATAACCTTGCCTTTCAATGGCGGACCTGTTGACATCTTCCCTTATCTCACAGTCATCATTTTCATGTGGAATATTTTAGCCGATAAAGTTTACGACTGTGGTCAACACGGTTATAGTATACAGTGTGGAATCTCACGCACGGCGCCTGATTTATTATTTGCGATGCATAAACGAAAACCAATAACGTAGTATTTGACATTAATACGAACTTTGAGTAAAAATGTTGACGTACAAAAAATCAACAAAAAAATTGACATGAGCATCCTCTTAACATTCTTTGAAAGGAATTTCTGCGATTGTGATTTTCTAAACGTCTCCATTAATAAGGATTTGAATTGAAAAAAAATCTAAATGTAGGTAATGACTCTCACTTTTTGTTAAAGAAAGGAATATTAATTAATAATTTGGCAGCTTCTTGATGCGGTGAATAAGAAATGCAATTTGGAGCTTCATAATGTCATATTTTGAGCGATTACATCAAAACGCCTTGAACTTTATTTACAGATTAAATTGGTTTGTTACAAGTGTCATTGAATTGGATTTTACACTTGTATCGTTTCGTTCGTTGGTTGGTGATCCGAGACTGCAAGAACTCTCGGGTCACGTTTGATGAATAAAGCTGATATTTTGAGAAATTATATTGAAACAATGAAATAATATAATTAAGTGTAAAAAAGAAGTCAAAAAGTCAGGAACAGTAAGTTGTCTGGTCCTTGTTTTTTCATCAAACTTTGTAGTCAGTTTTCCTAGTAATGGTACAGTTTGTTTCAATTTAAATGCACTTTTTTTTATGGTAAATTAACGAAGATGATTTTTAATTCCAATAAGATGGCTCATTCACTTGTAAGAGAGCCATTATATTATTAGAAAAGTGAAGATGAGTCGAGTCGACTCACTTCAGTTCCTTGTAACGATGCCAAGGTCAATTTCATTATTACCACTATTCACTGACTCTGTGAGCAAACGGTTATTTGGAGTGTGGTGGCGACGGCGATGGTGGTGGCGAGCACCTTTCATAAGATGATGAAAATGAAGATGATCTTCATTTTTTATGTGGATGAATAAGAGTGGAGTGTGTGGTAGGTAGTAAGGTAGGATCCACTCATTCATTACCTAAATCCCTTTATTCTTTTTGCTTGTTTGCTCATTTGAATATTCAACTTGAACTGATACACATATTTCAATAAAGTGGTCACAGAAGTAGCCAGAAAACAAGGGATAATTCCTTTGTTGTTCACGAATTGTCTCTTCTTCAAGTGCTCATCTTCATTTTTTGTTGATTCATCATTCCCATCAATTTTGCATATGAAAAGCGTTTTAGGTATTCTTATCGTATCAAGAAGTAAAATAAATAGTTATGACATGTCACGCATCATGATTATTGTCCTTACTTGGTAATTACTCTTCTTTATGTTGATCTCGTTTGTCGTAAAAATTGTTATGCATTATGCATTAGGCTTCTGCTGTGATTACTGCTTCTGCCTGCGCCGACGACGAAGTCTGAAGTCGAGGATTTTGAAGAGGTGGGTGATGCATCTCATAATCATCAGTGTCTTCGTCATCCTTTCGATGGAACAATATAGATCACCTGCTGATCCAGAAACGCGGCAAGAATGAGTGTAACAAAGAAATGGAAATGGTATACTTCGTGGTTTCGCATGATTCTGAACGGAGTCCTTATCAGTAACTTTGATTTCTTCTCGTCGCTAGTCATTCGCCGTGATGTTGATTATTAAATATTGTTTCCCATTTTGATCTTGGTTTCATTGCCAGCAACTAAGCATTAATGAAAAGTGCATTCTATTATTATACATTGCACGCGATAGTATTAAATCCGTGCGTTGAAGATGAGTCAATATTTAACATTGGACGTAATAAGGGATAACTCGCCACCGATATGCACGGTTGCAACAGGCACTTGCATGAAATATCCTGTGAGCACTTATTTTTATTTTTACACCTTCTCAAGTTCATCCCTGACGTCTGCATTCTCGACTTGAATATCGCACGTGCACAGAAATAAAGACATTAAAAATGAAAATGACAGACCAAAAACAGTATTTAGAACATGAATTTGCACACAGCAGCAATAATGGAGTCCTATTTTATGCAAAGCAAATGGAAATGGAATGAAGTAGTTTGGAAAATTTCATGTAGGTAGGTGAAGGTGGTAATTTGACCAACTTAACAGTATGCCTTCTCGTATTGCCAGCAGCACCTTCCAATCACCACCACTAACATTAAATCAAAGAAGTGAAGACGACCCACTCGATCATTTATGTCATCATTACAATTTGAATTAAGAGAAGAAAAAATAAAGAGTAGTCAAAGACGCTCTTCCTGATCACCATATCATCAAATGCTAATGAAGTCGATCTTTTGACGGATTGAAAAGGGTCGATTATGAATGACGATGAGTTTATAGAGCAGGTAGTGAAATACGATATGAAATTAAGTCGACATAAGGTAAAAATGAAATAATCTTCTGGCTGGTTGGATAGAGTCAATTGTGCCTTCGAGCAAACACAAAAAAATGAAGAGGATTTTCATTCCTTTATATAACAATGCATAATAAAAATAAATGGTTCTATTCTATCGACAAATGTACCTAATGTACATAATATATACTGAAAGGATGATTCATTATAAAATAAGCCCACTGGAAAAAAATATCTACCATGTTTTTATGTTTGCCTCTAAAGTGAAATAATTTGAGATGATCTCATTATCCACTGTTGCAATATACCCGGAAACTACGTTCTGTCATTCATAACGTCTTAATGATGAAGTAGGAAAAGGAACATGAATCTTATTCCTATTCCCTTGGATCTGGATTAGTGTCCAACAAGTCCAAATGAAGATTAATTACATTTATCTGTTAAATAACAAAGAACATCATCTGAAACCGCGACAGTCAACCTTTTACAAGGGCTTCCATATCAAGTTGCGCAGATTAAGATGCTCAGCTCATGTAATTTGTCTACAAGCTGCAGGACACTGCCGTTGCATTTCCGTGAAGGGGTGAAATTTTATCGATACCACATCGTGCATGTAATTATTCATATTCAATATTCAATGTAAAAAAAAACATTTCAGATTTCAGTAATATGAGTTTCAGATGCCGATGCCATTAGTATTGCCAACGTATGAAATATGAAAATGGTGGTGCACCCATTTAGATATGAAAGGAAGAAATGGTAATTGAAGGTGACCCAAAAAGAAACGAAGACAATTTTTATAATTTTTATCCATTTATTTTATTTATTTTACAAATAAAAAATCACAAAAACATAATAATGTACTGCGTTACACACGTTATTCAAGTAAAATAAAATGATACTTAATTGATCACTGATCAG
>VYYJ01002176.1:0-23375 GCA_021029165.1 Cyphoderus albinus | reverse complement strand
ATCTCCACGATGACCTCATCCTTCATTTCATTTACGCATCGGACATTGCTCACTCACTCAGTCAGTGGTCAACTTGACAATTATGACAATCATCGTGAAACACTGTCCGTTAAGTAATTCGCACTGACTCTCAATTAAGAAAGAAAATTATGAATGAGTCGTTTTTTACTATTGCAGACGATAAGTACTAAGACAAGGATTCTTTGACGGCTGGACTGGATTTGGATGTGTAATCATAATCATAATCACTGGATTAAAAGGTTACTCATCATAAGTAGGCAAATGTCAACAAACATTGATTGCTCGCGAAAAGAAAGACTTCCACATCCTAAGAAGAAATGGATAAATGAGAAATCTACCTGGGTGGCCACATGCGCCATCTTGCTACAGTATTGGAAGTCACAGAGTTATGCCTATTCTACGTGTAGGTAGAATTATTATTTTTGCGAGAGTATGAGAAGCTCTTGAGCGTAGTACACTGTCCTTGTGGAAGGGAGAGTGTTCTTTGCTCCCCACACGGTTCAACTCCGTGGGCAAGGTAAAAGAACTTGATTTTTGCAACACTTCGGAGAAGTCGAGTCGGTGAAGGTAGATAAGGAGACAGTTTTCTCTTTCGAGACAACTTGAAACCGAAACATTGACTTACTTCGGATAGAGTAGAGTAATGCATGAAATGAAAGAAAATACGACGACGCGACGCGACGTGGATTGTGATGTGGGTGAGCAGAGTCCTAGTTAGGTATATTGGAAAACTGGTGGGAGTTTTTTTCTTGGCAAGTCGGCGTGTCATGGAAAGTTTGGCTCATTTCAGTGTGCTCTGTTACAAACAAGAAGCTCTTTACACCCGTCTCATTAGAAATTCACCGGGAAAATTTTTCTCCGACTAGGACGGAACGGAGAAAGCTTTCACTCTATGTTTCACATTACATGATTTACCTATTGTAATGTTACACTCAACTAGACAATCGTTTACTGATTACCAATTACCGCATAATGTGCAATTCAAATTAAATACAATCGCATTTAAAAGGTGTCTAATTATTTTTTTAACATTTATTTTTTATTTTTTCAATTATGTCGAAAAATATAAATATAAAGTTAGACGACTCTAACAAAAAATTGAAGCACTTCCTGGTAAATAAATACTTAGATAAGACGAGTGTGATATTTTTGATCTTGTGATTTACTTTGTGGATCAATCCATAATATTATTTTGAGTTGCATGAGTTTCAAAGGTGAATTGAAAACCATGCCATAGTAAAAAAGTAAAACAAAAGCGTAGCGTATATTTCATAAAACCAATGCTTATGTAACACAATTGCAATAAGGAAAGAATGTCATGTCGTATTTATATTTTTTTATATGTCCGTGCATTTATTTTTATTGTTTCTGTATTATGAACACAAGTAGGATTCACGTAATGTTGTTGAGCACTGCTCTTTGAGCAGAGCTCTTTTCTATTCCACTAGAAAGAAGAGATTTTTTTTACATTATCATCACCATCATCATAATTCTTGCGAAGACCTTCTACGTACTTACTAGTGAGTGAGTTCTTCGCTACAAAAACTGAATACGTTCACTATACACTATATAAATATGCAAGCAGTTCGTTCAAATGTCTTTTACGAAACAGGTAGTAACAAAGAGAACAATAGAGTGCATTTTTTGTCCACCGTGAACGCGAGTGATTCTTGCAACAGGTAGATAACTATGAAATCAGGTACCAGCTACATATAAATTCCTACGTAGCTATGTATATATGAAGAGATGACTAAAATAATCACAGCAACATAACATAAAACGGAGTAATGTAACTGAAATGAAATGAGACGAGTGAGTCAGCTTCTGCTATGTCTTAAGTTTTAAGTTCTGCTTTTATTTTTATTTTGCCTGTCTTGGCAAAGCTAGCACACGACAAATGTATGTAAAAGCTTGCAATAATTAGTCAATGATAACATCAGACAAGTTTTGTATTCATTTTACTTGTTGGCTCGTTGACTTGCACATCTTGCTTTAAAAAATTGTTCGTTTATTAATTCAGTTATTCGTAATCTCAAAAATTAGTAACGCGAGTTAACGCTGAAATAAAAGAACTGTGTTCAAATTAAGTGCAAAGCCTTGCTCGTTGTGTGTGAAGTTATTTCTTGAGTTGCAAAAAGCGATGCAGCAGTCTATTAGATTCTAGTATTGCATTGTTTAATTGTTTGTAGGTGAGCGAGTAGTTTTTTGTTGTTAAATCTCGTTATTCAAGTTGAAGAGCACACCATTTACTTGAAGATTAGGCGATAGAATTCGTTTATTTAGTCATCCATCAGACCCCCATTACCTCATCATCGCTTTATTGGATAAGCAGCAAATAAATTGAAAGATCTCCGTCTTCATCAATATTCGTTCTGGTGTCTTTTGACATTGTGTGGACAAATTAGTCGTTTTGTGTGGTCGGTTGTACAACAGTGTCCAAATTTTGCTATTTTATTGATAGCATCAAATTTTTAGCAGTTTAGCAACCTAAGTATTTGCTTTTGCATCTGTCTGTGAGTGAAGTACTCAAGAAGTCATTTTATTTCGTTTTGTCTTGTCTATGACCACTCCATTTTCATTCTCATTTTCTTCTTCGTCGCACACTAAAAACGGAGGGTGGAGGAGGTTGTCCTCGTGTTTGTAAAAAACGGCGCAAAAAAAGGTGTCTCGTATTGAATTTCTTTTTTGCTATCCCCTCCACATTCACATCCCGCCCACACACAGCCACTTTTGTCAACAATGTTAACCCTGAGAGTCGACCAAATTCAAGATTGTGAACACCGTCCATAACAACAGCAAAAAGTTAACGCTGCTAAATTCAATAGAAGAAATCGCCTTTGATAAAGTAACCCATCTCCATAAATAGACAACGGAGGTAGGGACACTTTCCGAATACTCAACATCATCAAAATCGTCGAGTGGAGTGGAGCACAGGAGGACCCATTTTCCTAATTGTATCTTATTACTTCATATCGATGTTACGTTACGTTGCTGTGAGTCGATCCTCTCAGCTCAGCAGCGTCGTCTGTCGTCTCCTCCAAAGCGGCCATTCAGCATCTTCTTGGAGGACACATCGATTAAGAAAAAGTGAAAGTGAAGCGAAGTGATCAGTCCTTTTTTAAATTCAAGAGTGGATCAACATTAGCATTATGATTAGTGTTGTATGATGATGAAAAAATATCGTTTATTGGACACAACAGCAGGAGTAGCAGCAGCCGCATATTATTTTGATATTTAACATAGACGATAATACAAAATCATAAATATATTCATCAACCTATATAAAATTCGTTTGGAGGAGGTGGACACAAACACACTTTGTTTATTACTAAGTTTTACAATTAACTATGCAATGTGATGTGATCCTCGCTGATCAACAAACAAAACAGCATGAAAAAAATGTTGCAACATGAAAACAAAATTATTCATATGCACTCTAATCTAATCTACGTACGTGTATGTACGTGTGTAATTTAATACTACGTCCTTTGTTTTTGCATTGTATACAAATCCAGATACAATATCCTGTTTGTTGTATGTTGCACGAGTGGTTATCATTCATTATTTAGTATTACACAAGAAAGCTGTGTCCATCAAAAGAAAAATTGTAATGATTTGAAGAGAAGTCAATCCTCATTTCAAGTTTATCTGACCAGATGAACCAAGCACTTGAGTTTTTACTCCTCTGCCTAGATCCTAGATCAAGATCAGTCAGGGGCTGTGTGGAGTGGGAGTAAATGAAAATAAAACAAGGCTGGTTATTACAAGCTATTAAATCAACATTTTCATTCCTACTTCGTTTCATTCTCCTTGTTGCACGATGATGCAGGAGTGACTTTGATTCTAACTACTGTGAACGCAACCTGCTGCCTGAAGGAAAATCCCGTTCTCGGATTTCTTTTTATCCCTTTATTCCGCAAGAAAAGCAGGTGTCTGCTGCACATGTCTTTGTGAATTGTGAGAAAAGGATTTTTGCTGGTAAAAAGTACAGTTTCATTTCAATTTT
This sequence comes from Cyphoderus albinus, assembly GCA_021029165.1. Lineage (NCBI taxonomy): Eukaryota > Metazoa > Arthropoda > Collembola > Entomobryomorpha > Paronellidae > Cyphoderus > Cyphoderus albinus. Next base: position 19,348 of record VYYJ01002176.1, on the reverse strand, counting down.
GTAGCGAAAAAATGCAGCCGAAGCCAAGCTACTCCCACATTTCTAGACAGACCAGACCAATCTAGAGGTAAATTAGGTATCATCATCGTCATCATCATCATCGTTAATTTGAGTGTGTCCACAATTTTATCATATCTTCGATATCGTTATTAAATCTCCTCCACAAAATCAAACAAGATCGTTCCGCATTCTTTGTTTCTTTTGACTAAAAACTGAAGCAACGTTCTTTTGCAGCCGCTCCATTTTTCCTCCTCGCTCAAGGCTGCGGAAAATGTGTGTAAAAGCGTTATCAACGTAAGGCTTTACTTGTTGCAGCTAATTGTGCACGTTTTCTGTGATTGTTTTATTAAAGTCGCTGATATAATTTTCATACGATAAATCAAATGAGAAACTTACGCAAACTGTTTGTTGTAAAAGTGTGCGCGTGCATTCTACGAAAATCATGAAATGGTTCAGTTTCGTTTGAAAGATTGATATCACATAGTAAAAAGGAAGACATTTTTATTTTATCACTCAAAACCACAATTTTTCACGCTACATTAAATTATCGGTGCTTATTATTGTACTAAAAAGAAATTGGGAGTGGTTTCATATTTCGCCACTGGCAAAATTGGCAAATCAGAAGATTCAGATTTTGCATCAATCGTGTGACGTGATCGTGTCAAGTCAAAGAATGGATCAAAAGTAGCTCGTTTTGCGTTACCGTTATCTTCTTACCTCATTTTTGGCCCAGTGACTAAAACTCTTTGGCACCTGAGTGTCTTAATTATTTGTATGCTAAATACTACCCCACTGCCCGTGCTCTTGTGCTACTATTAAAGGAAATAGCTTTCCAATTCTCTTCAAAAAATGTCTCGGAAATTGCTAAAATTTCTCATTTTGTTCGACAATCCAAGCCTGCTCTATTTCCCTGGTCAATTTCTAACCGGAAGAGTACTCGTAGAGCTCGAGGATGATACTCCTGTTTTGGGTAAGCAAAAAAACTTTCAAAATTTCGATAAAATAGTCCCCTTTTCTAAAAATAGTTCACAATCTTAACGTAACATTTCCCCCCAAAATAATATTTCATTCCTCCATTACCATTACATGATTTACACGGCCATGGTTAAATTGTCAGTTTCTGATGCGATTGTTCCCAGCTGAATCTGAACTGTGATGATAGCACTTGCTAGATAATAGGAATTATGACGAGTGAACGGAAGTTGATGTCATGTATTTTCTCTTTAATCCGCTGAGCACAGACTTGATGATAAGTTATGTTATAGGGAAACAACTAACGGGTAATCAGTAATGCCAGCTAGCTGGTGATAACTGACAGCATAAATCTATTTTTATTTCCCACCCGTTCCACCGTGAGAACTTCCGTTGTGCATGCAAGCATAGCATAAGAAAAGAAATTCCTTAACAAAGATCCGCTTGACAGAATCATGTGAAAGATAAAAAGGTTTACGTTTTTCTCTTCCTTTCTCTCATGAATGAGTAAACAAGTGAAGCTACGCTACCGTAATAATTGATTATTTTATTTCATTACCTTTTATGACTTTGTCAACTCCTCCTCCTCAGTAAAAGAAACAGATACGTATGATCACTCTGCTCGTTTCGGAACTTTCTTATTAAATTGCTAATGAAGGAAAAACACTGAATGCATTTAATTGCAGTTTGGCTATATAGGACATGGCAGTTATAATTGCATTAGATTATCATGATCATGTCATCAATGTCACATACTGATCCAGATCCAGGTTATCAATCAACATTTCTTTACAATATAGAACACGCTTGATTTAGCCTAAAATGAACTCTTTATTAATAACGGTATTGATTTCGAAAATCAATAATAATTCATGTGGCAATTAATTGAAATCTAGGTCTGTACTTGCACATCCTCGGTGAAGGCTGTGTCCGTCTGCGGACTCGAGGTCAGGAGCGTGTATATGACAAGGAGAACTACATAGATTTCCGAATGAGGCTTCTTGGCGAATCAAGTAACTAATTAATCAATTATATTTTTTATGTTTTAAAATGTTTTTCACTTTTAACATTAAATGGAATTTATCCAGGTCAAGGCCCCGTTATTCTAAGTCCGGGCATTCACAGTTTCCCATTTAAGCTCGGTCTTCCCCTGGGACTTCCATCGACATTCTTGGGAAAGAACGGCTGGATCCAGTATTTTTGCAAAGCAGCTCTCAAGGAGCCGAACGGCCTAGTTCATAAAAATCAACAAGTTTTCATTGTCATGAGTCCCATCGACCTCAACCTGGAGCCACCTGTAGTTGCTGTATGAAAAAAATGCCAAGTCAATTTATAATTATCCTTATACAAATATGTACACAGTTCACGTTTTGCATGAATGCATGGATTTGGTTTGCTTCCAGCAACCGTTTCACTGTGAAATGGAACACAAACTTGGAATGCCATGCACTTCGTCTGGAACGGTAAAATGTAGGTTGCGACTTGGGAAAGGAGGTTACATCCCAGGTGAAAAGATTCACATCTGGGCTTCCGTCACGAACAATAGTCGTGTGGAGATCAAATCCACGGAGGCCATATTGACAGAGGTATTACTTTTGTAGTGAAGTGAAAGCGAATCACGTTTTTGTTTCCTTATTTGCTTTTCATTTTCAATGTTTGCCTTGTTTCTTCAGACAATTCAATACACCGCACGTGGCAAAGTTGTACACACGGAAAGAAGAGAACTGACGACTCTGTCTCGGGGAAAGATCAAAAGCGGTCACAAAGACGAATGGATCAATGAGAAACTGGTGGTGCCACCTTTGCCTCCGACGAATCTTAGGGGATGTAACTTAATTAGGATCCAATATGAGTTATTTGTAAGAAAATGTTTAAGCTTTAGTATGCTTTCCCCGCAACATTTGGTTTTATATTTTATTCACACCTGGACCTGACATAAAAACTTTCATTTTCTCTTGCAGTTCATTGTGATTCCAAAGAGTTTCAATAAGAAGATCAAACTTCAAGTTCCCATTTTGATTGCAACGTATCCCCTACGAGGAGAAAATGAAAGCGCTGGATCACTGTCACGCAGTTCAAAAGACCGTTTCCCAACGATTTTGCCTGTTTACAGACCTACCACCGAGTCCAAGTCCGTTAAATGAACTCCGCCTAGATAAATTCAATTTATAATTAAAACAAACTCTTAGAAAGATAATTTTGTAAAACCTTTAACAGCTACGAAAAAAAATTCTTCATCTTCCTGTTCACAATTAAAAATAATAGTTAGTGATGCTTATAAATAAATGTATGCTTAGCTACTTTCGGCTTGTTTGGCTTACGCAGATTGATGAATCCCGAGTGAATGAAAATTTAAAAATTCAAATGCTTTAATGGTCAGTCTAACAAAGAGTGAAAGAAATGTTAACTGTTTAAACACAAACGTTGTGCTGAGTTTGAAAATGTATTTTTATAGAAGCCGAAGCACCTAATTCTAGTCATATAAATCAAAAACTAACGATAAGCAATTATGTAGCTACACTCAATAACTCTATTCACCTAAATAATCATTATCCTTTTACCATTTTCATATCAAAATGAATTGACGTAGCGGGTATATTCTTAGGCAGTTGATAAGTATTGATAAGTATTAAGTATTTAGATTAGCTTTTTAGATGATAATGATTTTAACAGGAGGAGCTTGAAAAATGTTATTACAACTCCAATCATTATATGTAACTTGTTTCAGTAAACGAATAAAATCTCAGTTTATGTCTAAAAAATGTCCAAATGTGGAAATTATTTTGCATAACTTTGTTGAATCGAAATTGCATTGAATTGATGAAAGAGAAATGTTTTCTTCGATATTTTTGATAGAGTAATTATTTTTTCTTTCTCTAAAATATTAATATTTATTTTCGGTTATTTTTATATACTGACAGTAATTTTATATTTATTACATTACACGAACAGTAACAGTAATTAATTAATTGTAAATAATATGGCATAGCTCTTTGTTTGGTTATATAACAAGTAAATAATGTATAATATATTAATTTCTTTATGAAATCTGACAAGAGAGGTAAGGGAAGTCAGTAAGGTAAAGAATAAAAATTAATTGATTTCACAATAATTATACTTAAGTATCTTAATTATAAATTATCGGAAAATCTTAAACATCGAAACCATTATTCATCTATCGTGATTAATTTGATGTAATATGGGACCTTATCAATCAATAACCTTACTTCTTCAATCAAACTCATATGTGTCAAACGGTACATCAACTTAATTAACTAGGTTTACAGGTAATATAATTTAGTAAATTGTTTATTATATTAACTCTGCATCTTCTAAACGCGTCACTTTATTCAATTATATAGCAGGACTCTGAAAATTAAGGTTTTGTTTTGTTAAGTCCTCGGGTTTCCTGAAGGTAGTTAATGAAAGTTTTGAGTGCGACAATTAATGTGTTTATTATTAATAATATCAGTTAGTTAGCCAATAATTAATAACAATGGCCACTTTTCTAGGAAAAGCGAAACTTATTAATTATAGCGGCGGGCGATGCTTTCCAGCAAAGTGAACATCAGTATACAACAGTTACACAGTAATTATTAAAAACGTGCAAAAGTGAACGAACAGAGACTATCGTTGTTATTTTTTGTAATTAATTAATTAGTTACTTAATATAAAAAAACTTGAACTTGTATAACTTTCAGCAAAGCGACTTTCATTTACTTATCTCGTTTACGTAACGTAAACCAAACATAAAATTTTAATATGGCGAAGGTAATTTCATTAAATATGTATTTATGTAATACATTAAATATTTTCCAAGCCTTTTGTCGTCTTCACTTGTTGCACGCTTCAAAAAGGTTTCAGTTCAGCAATCCAGCAATAATACATTTTGGATATTTTACGCTCAACATCCACTGGATTAAATTATAAATTAGAAACGAGTTTTTACCTCCTTGCAAAAGCTGTGAGTGGCTACATATAAAGATTTTTTAGGTAAAGGTAGGTATTTCATTTCTGAATAGAAAAATACGAACATCTAGGTATGTAATTAATGTGTTTGTGTCTCATATCTCATTATTTTTCTTTTTTCTTTTTTAGAATATACCATTTTTATACTTTACATTTATTTATTAATTTTCTCTTTTTTTCAGTTGACAAAAGGTAAAAGTTATAATTAATATAATATAATGAATAATTATTTTATTTTCTCAGACTTGTCTGCTTTTATTTTTTGTCAATTCCATTTGGAAACGTAAAAAAGAAAATAATTGTGCTTTTTGCTTTCTAAATATTTCCGTTTGATTTTCATCAACCTTTATAAACCTGACTTGAACGTATACCGCGTGACGTGTAACGTGACGTGTGATGAGTGACTGGGAGAAAAAGCTTTCACTTTTACTAAACTAACACAAAGAAACTAAAATTCAGTCAAATCAATAACTTTCACTTGTTTACGATTTTCTTTCTCAACAACAAGTCAAAGAAATTAGCGCTGGTAATATTTTGAACAACTAAAATAAATAGGCAATTAATTAATTGATTTGCTTGTTATACACTTGTGTAAACTTGAAAACTGTTTTTAGAACTTTTCTCTCTTGTTAATTAAACGCTAAATTATAGACACTAATTAATGAACCAATTAAATAGTGAACTTGTTATTTTATAGTAGTAGTTGGAGTTTCGTGCAGCAGTTAACGTTTGTTTCTTTTCTACCTTTTTTATATAAGATGACTGTGAAATCTGTTTCTATTTGGAAACGAGTGCTTCTCTTCTTTTTACAGTTTAACTCTACATTTTGCAAAGAATATAATTATTTTTTATATACAGCAGTCTGACAAGTGACAATTATAATTAATTGTAAATTGTAAATATATTTTTTTAGGATGATATGACTCGCGGCACCGGATTCCTCAAGAGTACCATGCTTTCTGCGGAAATGATGGGTAGGTGGTTGTCACAATGATAGCGGATGAGATGAATCACGTTATCAAAAGTGCGATCCTTCGTCCTCACCTTTTTCAGGAGAAAAGAGCAGTCATTAGTAATGCAATCGTCTCATATTACCCAGAAAATCTCTTATGTACTTTGGCAAAAAACTTACGACTCCTTCAGGATCCACCAGCAGCAGATGCTTCGGTGACCCACCTTGCAAACCTGTAAGAACAAATTGACCCGGACAAGCCATTGACTCACGAACTAGAAAATCTCCATCCTGAAACCACATTTTATTCAATTAATTACACTTATATTAAGCAGTTTTAAGCAATTAGCCAATTAGAGTGCAAAAAAGTATCTCACATGTTTCATTAGATCCTCAGCTTCACTCCGACTGACTGTCCCGTGAAACCAATTCTCCACTTCCAGCAATTTTCGCTGACTTTCAACGATATCCGCTGGGATCGATGGTGGCAAGGTAGTGGCAAAAGGTTCTAGATTAATAAATTCTAAAGTTATAACTTCACTTCAGAAGAAAGTTGGTAAAAGTCGGCAGATATTTTTTCCATTTTCTTACGCATATCGAAAGGATCCTTGGGTTGAGGTTGACTGGGGGAATTTGGAAGACCCAAGCCAGTCCCAATCACTCCACCACTCGAGTGTCCACCACCTGAAGCACCCACGCTGAGATTCTTAGCACCGCCGGGGTGATCTGTCCCCGGCAACAGAAATGAATCCAACTGCTTATCCTCCACAGATGGACCAAAGGCAGGTGGTGTCGGAGCTTCGAAGTCGATTAGGTTTACACTAAGCTCTAAAATAAAATTAATCAAACTATGAAATCAAGTACACCTCACGTTTTACTTTACCTACATTATCAAATGAAATACCTTTTTCGGAAGTGGAATGCAAGTTAAGTGGTGGTGGCTCTTTCGCTCGAGTGGCTGAGGAGTTTTTCTTTTTGCCAGCAACATTCTGGATTTTATCCTTACTCTCCCCAGTCTGAATGTCAGGTGGGACTTTGCCAGGAAGATCATTGTAATACTCAGGGTCGTCCATAGGTACTCTGCTAAAGCATCACATTAGAACGATGATTTTAATTACATTATTACAAAGTACATTGCATATTTTTTAAGCTCTGCTCTAGGCTCATTCCGTTTCACTTTTTAGTGTGTTGTGTAGTGGAGAAGGCTCAATCCAAGCTCTGGATTTATTACCCAACGGAAATCATTTCCTGCTTCCCTTCCCACACAAACACATCAAACTCATAATTTTCTTCTCCCCTAAACAAATTTAAAAAACCGGAGCACCAACCTTGGTGGAGGTGGTCGTTTCTGCAAGTATTCTTTGAACCGAAGCTCAAAGGCCTGACCCACGGTTGTGATCACATCTTGCGCCAATCCACTCCCACATTCCAGCACAAAACAGGCTCGTCCAACGGTCGAGTCTTTGGCCACGTATGCAACAAAATCCAGCATCGTCTATGCAAAACAGCGAGAGAAAAATTAAGCCATTTTAAAAATCCAAATCCTTCGCACTTTAACTCCCACGATCATAACATAACCGAACCATAACCATTATATATATATGCACTATGTTCTACTTTCACTTTTTCTTACCGCATCGCCTCCAGAAGCGAAGGAAATATTTGGCATATCATGAACCGCTATAACTGTGCCAGTATCGAGACTCGTCAGCTTCAAACAGGTACTTGTGATAGTCAACCGAACATCAGAGCCAGCGTGATCCAGTCTCGGTCTCATTCCCAGAATCGGAGCCACTCTCCTATCAATCTGCAATTAAGCCCAACAAAATATAAATTAATCCATCCGTAGGATTACTTACAAACACAGAGAATGGAGAAGTAAAAAAACGTCTCAGTTTAGTTTTTCTCCCGTTTCATGGAAAATACCCACGCTTCCATTGCGAAAGTTGAGAGATTCATGGATGAGAAAGATACAGTGTGATTAAATGACGCGATGAGTTGTATTGTGTTGCATTGTTACAGAAATAAAAGACTTTCACATTACAAACAGAATACCAGCAACGTGATGCCAGTTAAAGAGAAACTGGAGCTGATTATTTTTTCCGAATAAATCCTCCGCAAAAAAACTCACGTTTTTCATTTGATTTGAACACGATATCATCATATTAAAGCGCCCTGTTTTTGAATCCCTTATCACAGCACCCATTGCTACCTTCGCAAAGGATAAATACGTACACAGGTGAAAGTAAAAAGCGAGAAATTTTCAAAATCCCTTTTTCCTCTGGCATTTGCACCTCAGTTTTGTTAGTTGTACCTTATGCATGTACTTTCACCCCCTTTCATCCATCCAGCCGTTCTAAGTGTGTGTGTATGCACTTACTTTCTCCTACCCTCTCACTTCTCCACTCCAACTTTCCAATTTATGATTAAATTGCATGGCTTTTTCCTTCCAGCGATAAAACTGGTGATGGGAATGAGAATCTCGGCTCAGTTCAGCAAGCTGGGTAAGCTCGAACAACTCAACGGGAAAGTATCGTCTTGCTTTCGCTTGTTATTTCTTCGTAGGTACAGACATATTATGGCAGAAGGAAATTTTCGCAAATGAGGGCGCATCAGCGTTCTTCGTCCAACTTCTTTTCCCTCCAGTGAGAGATGAGAAAATTACATAGCAAAGCAAGATATCATCAGAATCATCAAAGTGAGCAAGATTTCTTTCCCCATCTTTATGTACATCTTTGGGTTTATTATGCCGCTGTCTCAATTTATATCATTTTATAGACGAATTAAGGGAGAGAGAGAAAGAAAGTAGCTGTAGCATTCACTTACTTCGTTCGCTCACTGCTTTCTCCTTCAAAAACTTCCTCTCATCTCAACTCTCTCCTTTCTCAGTCAGTCACTCAACCTCTGCTTTGGCCAACCCGAGACCAAAAGAAAGAAGAGAAAGTTAAGCAAAGCAACGTGGTGGCTGGATAGTTTGCACTGGCTGGAGAAAGCAACGAACGGATCGATATTTTTCCCCTTTTGCTTCGTTTTACTTTTACTTTACTTTATTTTCCCCACGCCCCCACACTTTCCCTGGCTGTTTCGCAAGTTTTTTTAGAAAGATGAGGAGAGTGAGTGAGAGACTAATAGTCTTGCTCTTGCCACATGCCCGCTCCATGCTCCATCCACATCCACACTCTCCACGTACAGTTAAGCATGAAAAACAAATCCACGTCTCTTTTTCAACATAACACGAGAAGAGAAAACGGGCAAATTTCTCTCTTCTTTCTCTTCTCTTGTATCGCATCGCATCACTTCAACTATGCAACTCACCTATTTCCCACGATCTTACGTACTACATCTAGCAACCAAGAACACGAACCGCCTTTATCTATCTACATAATCATACATATTTAATGCGAGCAAACACAAAACACTTTTTTTTTGTCCACAAAATCCCTGTACACTGACAGTGAGCAGTAGCAGTTGCAGCAGCATCTTTAATTTATTTCCGCGCATTATATTACATTACATTATCATGGATATGGATACACACACAAACAATGGGAGACAGCGCTTAAAACGCGAGCAAATTTATTCACTTCCTCCTCAAACCATATTTTACCCGTCAAACTCTCAAAAACAAAATGTGCCCACTTCATACTTCATTGTTGCACCTGCTGCTGCTGCTGCACCTCCACCGCCACAACCACTCCGCACTACACAAAGAGCATCCATTCTTCTCCATTCCTCAACCGTTTTTTATTTTATTTAGTAATAAATATGCAAAATCCTTGGCTTCACTCATCTTCCAATTTCGCAATGCCATGCAAAATTCCTGAAAAAGTAATTATAGCTTTTGAGTAATGGCGCTTGCGGAGATGATGATGATGATGACCATCTAAAGTGTCTTGCATGTTGCAATTAAAACGAAGGAAACTCGCTCCTAACATCAACACGAACATGAAAAAAACACCTTGAACCAACATCCTATCTAAATATTTATGTTGTTCTACAAAATGTTAATTGCCTCCTGCCTCCCATTTTCCCATCTCATCTCCATCCAGCATGAAAATGTTGTAATGCTCAGAGTGATTCTTTTATTTTTCGGCTATGTGTGCAAAGCCTTCTACATTATGTTAGTACGTTATGTGGATATGTGTAGGCAACCCATTTTCTGTTGACTGTCTCATCCATTACCTTAGAACACTTTTCATCATTTCCCAACAAACTGCCTCCAGAATGTAATACGTATATTACGTACATACGTTCCTGGAAAGCGGAAAAATGGTGATTAGTGACTCTCACTATGCCGTGGTAGTTTATCTTGACAGAGTCTTGCTATCAGCTGTCAACTTTCGCACACATTTATCAAGCATCCTCCAGCTTCCAACGGCATCCTCCACTTCACTCACATCAGCTTCAGCTCTCTTTCCCAGAGAAAATTACGTTTCAAACTCCAGCCAAGCAACATTTTTCTTTTTCTCCCTGACCTGGTACTGGCACCACCACCGCTACTATTAAACCACAGCAACAGCAGCAGTCACTCAACTCAACTCAGTGATTAGTGAGAAGAAAAGCGCTTTCTCATCTCATCTCAACTTAAGTGAAGCACCCAACCTAAAAAAGGGAAAGCAGTGGGTAAAAACAGGCGCTTTTCTTACCTTTCTCTTCTTATCTTGCGACCGGAGACCTGCCGCTTCACACACTTGATTGATGCATTCCCTGGAAAGAGACAGAAAGAAAAATAAATAGTACATTATTAAAAACTCACTCAACGTAGCAATGTACATTATTATTAGAGCGCGTACGTGCTCATCTTCATTTTCTATAACTTTCGCTCACACAAAGCCTGTGTACAAACAAACCTTCCCACTTAACGACTCTTTCTTCCTCCGAGAGGAGAAATCAAGAGGATGAGCCCCTATAGCTGCCGCTCCAGCTTTTTCATTCATTCTCAAGTTTTATATGTGCACAGCAGCAGGCATAAGTACATAGATATGGAACATGATGGTGGCGGACTGACTGACTGACTAAAGTAGAAGAGCAGAGCTAACATGAGACAAGGGAACATTCATAGAGATAGAGTTGCGTCGTCGTTCGTTCATATCTCACTGCTCGAGTTGTCTACGTCACCTAAAAGTTCATTGAGAAAGTTTTCGGATTGGCCACAGCCACGGCGCTCTCAAGCAAAGCGAGCACCGCTCTACACGACCATTTCTTTGCTAGAATATTGCTAGGGTTGTACATTTTTCTCTATGAATGAAATCGAAGCAATAAAAAGAATAAAATAAAAATAATGTGCAGTAGGGTGATTACTCCGATGCCTCTTTTCTTCATGTTTCATTTCACCTGGCCACATGATAGAAAAGAAAGCCGAGGTAAGCCTAACCAAGAATAAACTGTACATTTTCAACTTTGGCAAAAATATCTTTGTAAGTAGCAATGCTTTCCTTTGAGATATCGCAACTTTCGCCTATTCCGTCATTATTACATTATATTCGCGATTTTCATCAACTGGCACACATTTCCCTCCCGCACATCCATAAATATTTTGCCCGTCTTTTTCTCCTCGCTCTCTGAGTCAGTTCACTTAAGTTCAGTCGAGTTTCCTTTTCGTAGCAAAGTCGAGTCTTTACTTACTCGGCTATTATCTAGTCAAATGAGAGTGAAGAAGAAAAAGACAGAAACACTGGCAAAATGTTAACATCCCCGGATTGGATTCGCATTCAGAGCAGCGGCGGGTAAACTACAACCTGAAAAAGGATGGTTATTTTTTCCTGTTCCAAAAAAACAACCTCCACTCGTATAATAAAAGGGAGCACAGCACTGACTGTCTTCTCTCTGTGTACATATCTAGTATCTAGAGGTAAAATAAAATGACTGCAGAACGCCCACGCAAACCCCATGAAAATATCACTGAGGCAAAAGAGAGAAAAAAAAAACTATGCGAATGTGAATATGGATACATCCAAGATATTATACTATGGGCTCACGTAGATTTCATAAGGAAAATAATAATAATAATAATAACCTTTCTCTTCTCTACATCCACAAAGATTCTTTCCGTTATTTCATTTCTTATGTGCTCAAAGGGAGCAAGCAAAAGGAGCGGAAGAAAAGTACATGTGTTATATATACACATGTTGTTTCATAACTGTGTTACGTTACGTTATGTTATATTATCACGTTCGTATACATAAAAACTTATATACAATAAACCCTGTTTTCCATCTCGGAGCGAGAAAACTACTCAAGTTGTAAAAAATAGAATGGAGGACACATCTTTATTTCCCCGGGTCTACATTTACATTTACACACATGGCTATAACGTGGCTACCGTGGGCATAGTAAGTACTAAAATAGTCAAAAATCTTTTTTTTGCCGACTCCTTTTTTTCTATTTCTTTCTTTTCTTTCTAAGTTCGGTTCACTCACTCACGTTCTTTTCCTATCCTACGTTTTCGTTTTTTTCATTCTCCGTTCCCCGCTATAAAAATTTACTGAACAAGGAAACTTTCTGACTTTCATTATAAAAACTATTTTTCTCCTATTTTCCGAGGATTGCGATGTGATGTGATGCCAAGCGAAAACACGAAATACATTTTTATGTACATATTACGTTATGTGAGCGTGAGCCAGCAGCGAAAAAAACTTCAAACATTCCACTGAGCTGCCTTTCCTAATTTGTTACAGTTACATCTTACATTGAAAAGAGAATTTTTTTCTTGTCACTTACTTTGCAATCAGCGACCTAGTGTCGAAATCCAGACTTTTCATTGATGTGTTCACGTCCAGACAACCAATGTACTGAAAAATTGAGAAAAAGGGAAAAAATGAAAAAATTTAATTCCTTTTCAGTCAATTAGTTCCAATCTAATACATTTCATCACATTACCTATTTCATTTCCAATGAATGAACGAAGACACAAAAAAAATGTTAGTGTTACGTTATAGCATAGATAGTTATGCTATAGGATCGATTGGAAGCAAGCAAGGCTTTCTTGGCAAAAAATTAGCGCTTTTATTATCATTTAGCAAAAGACTGAAGCGAAAGCAAAATTCGTGTGGTAGTATAGTCTAAATGGTGTCGTTAAGAGAGTGTCGTCATTCGTTCCTGCTCCATTCCAGTCTTGTTAATATTCGATGCTCGATGTTCTTCTTATGGATGCTCAGCGCATCACTAGAATTATCCTTTGTCCTCCCACTTTCCCCTTCGTTCATTCATTCATTCAACCATTCATTCTTTTCATTCATTTCATTTAGCCAATTCCAAAATCTTCTTGGCACACCATCGCCTCACATTTACACATTTACTCCAATCCCGTGAACCCAAATCAGACAAAAATGGAACTTGGAAACTTTCGTTAGGTTATGCTAGACTATTGTTCGCAATGGAGCGTTTTCTATTTCACGGAACTACGAGTACAGAAGATATTGTATTAGGTAATAATAGAACATTTTTGGGTTTTAATCTTAATCATACTCTCGCACAAGCAAGCAGAAATAAAACATAACCTCAACTTCAGTCCAGGCGGGCGGACAGTGACAGTAAATTGGAGTAGGAGTGAGTCAAACCGACAACTTAAAAGACGTTTTATTTTTATTCTTATTTTTTATAGGTTAGCTGGTTTCGTCAAGTGAAGCATTAAGTTAAAATGGCATTTCTTTTGTAATTCTCAACGTGTGGTTGAATAAAGCTCAATAACAGACGAGCAACACAACAGTTGAACGTGATGCGTAAATGGGAGCGTAGCGAATTTTATCTTTTATACATATTCGCTGCTGACGACAATTCCCTCAAAAATAAAACTTGCAATGTTAAATGTAAAAATACTCAGAGAAGAGGCAAATGAAATAAAACATTTTTATAACCTTTTATACCCTCTATAGAAGATCTGTCTAAAAAAAAGTTTAAATGTCTCTATATTTATTATACCTTTTCAATTCAATCAATATAAACCGACCAAATATAGCCAAGCTTCAGTTTTGCCTTCCGCTCAATAAAGCAAAAAAACATGAGACGAAAGCGGCAGCGACGCCAACAACAAAACGTTTCATTCAGAGTAAAGTATTTCGAAACACAGGAATCCTAACTTCCTTCATTAACTATTCAGAGTTCAACTGCATCATCTCATGAATGACAAAGCTGCCTTTACAACATCCACAATCCACTCATTCATACCTCATCTTTGCTCTTTTCCTTCCATTCACATTTTTTGCCAACTGAAATTTATTTTGTTTCGCTGTTCCAAGTTCCAGCAGGCAGCAGTAGTATTTACCATTCACTATTTTTGTTACCAACCCCCGCCAAGGCATCGTATGGAATCGAAGAAGCCGTGTCTTGAACTAACTAACAGATTCATGAAATGAATCCCCATTTTGCGTCATCCCAACCAAATAATAATTTTGCACATCAAACAGCGAGTGTCACATTTGCCCGATAATTAATTTTGCACAGGTTCTAAAAATACTTCCAATTAGCAATCTATCAGCGAGCTTCTGATTTCCGCTCTTTCGTCCTCATTCGTCATTTCCATCTAAAATGTGGCCAGCATCCTTCAAAAACAGGAATTATAATAAACATTTTGTGGAGAGAAGGCCGTTCGATCAGAAGACTTGACTGTTTCGCATCATCCAATCCACTTTTTTCTTCTTACTTACATCAACATCCTTTCCTTTGCTTTGCCATGAATGAAATGTTTACAGTAATTTGACATGTAACTTTAGTTTACAACGTTTGTGCGAAACGTTCACCAAGAAGAGCTATTTTTAATATTTCGAGGGAAAAATAACAAAAAACACAAAATATAAGAAAAAAAACTTTTTCTCAAGCCAAAACCCAGTCAAGTCAAGTGAAGGCAAGAAGCCTCGGGAGAGTGGCACAAAAAATTATTAACTTAGCTGCTTTCAACTTGCAAAATAACTTTTTTCTTTTGAAAGAAACACTTTTTTATACAATGAAAAAAGCAAATGAAGTCAAGCCAAGCCAAAGTCTTGTATATTTTATTTTCTTTCGGAAAAACACGAAAACCCACGTCATTTGTTTGGACGAAAAGGTGTCAGCATTAACTTAACTGTCAAATCAGTCAACAACAGGGAACAGGTCAGCACATTTATCTAACTATAACTATAAACTAACATTTACTCAATGAAACATTCTAATTCACTCTTGTTTTGCATTTAAAATTTAAAATGCTAATAAATTGTAATATTTATCGTTTTTTAGAATAAAATGTACCCAGTTCCATTTTAGTTTCATACATTACTTTACTATACTACTACCTAGAAAGAAAGGAAAGGAAAATTTTCATACTTCGTCACATCACATCTACGTCAACTTTTTCACTAAAAGCCTTATTATATTTTATGAAAGACAAAAATGTACATTTTTAAGCATCCAAGCTGAATAATATTTTTCACTTCATTCTCAACAAACTCAACTTTTTTCAACTTCCTTTTACTTCACTTTGGTTCATAACCTCCAACCTCAAGCAGAAACCGCCAAGGTTGCCACTTTTCTCGTGTTGGTCGGTGCTGCTGCTAACGATAGCTTTACTTTAGCACATTGCTTTTATTTCCTAAGAATGAGAATGAAACCAAAGTTAAGTTGTTCATTTCATTATTCATTCATTTGATAATCATCTCTAGAAACCACCAAACTCTGCTGGAAAATTACATCCTGGATTTAAATTTAGCCTTTCCGACGACATTTCGAATGTGACTGACAGACTAATTTTTGTTAAATAGAAGAGGATATGAAGAAAGGAAGGAAGGAAGTGAGCTGAGTGAGTAGAGCCACAGATTCAGAAAAACGATCATGATCACAGGAAAAACTTTATTGTCACATTTCGTTTCCTCTCATTGAGTCACCATCAGTACCTAACACTAGTAAACTTCCAGTCCAGCTGCATACCAAAAGAATCTAATATTTAATCATTCACTTATTTTGTGGTAACCCTAAATTGAAATTATTTCGTTATGTGAAACACGCATCCATTTATTTAATCCGCTCCATCCTTTAAATTCATTCATTCATTCAATAACTCCCTGCATTTTTTCCTTTTTCTCCACATAAATCTAATGCCAGAATCAGATTCGTTAGTCGAGCTTTAATGATTTTTAAAAATTCACTCTTGCTCACCGGTTGGTTTGTTCGCCTATTCAAATATTCCATTCATTCATTCATTCATTTTTATTTCCTCAATCCACACTTTTGTCTTCCTGTTGTTTTTCTATTCGCAGCTTTGCACACCCCCATTTTTTGATAAAGACTACAATAAAAATGTGTATTGTGTAATAAGAATAATATCATTTACATATTGTCCCCAATCCAAAAACTGACTCGAATAACGTCAATGTAATCTCCACGAAACAGTTGGTTTTCTTCCTGTATAAACACCACTGCGAACCAGCCAGTCAACCAACGTACATACGTAACTTCCGCTCACTCCGTCTCTGCCTCATGTTTCGAACAAATGTTCAGGCACACCGGAAAATAACCATTCATACATAGCGAATGCCCGTTTATCGCCATCATTCAAATTACATCATCCATCCTCACATTATTATGCTAGACTCGATGTGTGCGCACAGAGTCACAAACTAAACTGAAAAAACCTTGCAGTAGTATAAACCATCATCATCGTCATCAAGTCTCACAGTTCACAGTAAGTAAGTACGAAAGTGGTGCTGTGGGAGTCTCGCTAACTCACTCAGGCAGGACATCCGCCGTATTCCATTATCATCGTCATCATCAACATCATCATCATCATCGCCGCCACCATAGTACCACCAAAACATTTTCTTCTCTTTTTTGTGAATGAATGAATGAGCGAATGAATGAATGAATCAACGAAACGAAATGTCGCTTTCTGTTATCCCGGAGCGCAGCATATCACAATCACGTAGTACATACATAAGCATTACAATCATACTTTACGTGTCTCTTGTGGATGTCGCACATCGCACACACAGGTCGCAGACTTGCTGTGACTACTACGACACAAGCTGAAGCAACTTAGCACTTACCCAACCAGCCAGGCAGCAATAAAATGAAATGAACAAACAAAGTAAGCGAGCCGTAGACAAAAATTCGGAATATTATAATAATATAAATATGAGTATGTAGCTCATAATACGATGGCATAACATAACCATAACTTTATTTTATCTATCACTTATCAAAGTTGTTTGTACCGCTGCTGCTGCTGCACACGTTGCTGCTGGCTGCATTTAAATTCCACGTCGACATCACATCGCATACCT
This sequence comes from Cyphoderus albinus, assembly GCA_021029165.1. Lineage (NCBI taxonomy): Eukaryota > Metazoa > Arthropoda > Collembola > Entomobryomorpha > Paronellidae > Cyphoderus > Cyphoderus albinus. The sequence continues at coordinate 2,206 of VYYJ01002176.1, read as the reverse complement.
ATGCTAATAACATCACATAAAACCATAAAAGAATGCAATCGCCACAAGTAACAACTGCGCTATCCCCACTTATACAGCCCATAAAACTAATTCTAAATAATGCTTTTTAGTCACAGGCAAAGGCTTTCCAGCATGTCATTAGAAAAAAGGATTTATCTCAGCCTACGCAATATGCACGTATGGTCTTATGTACCTCACTCAGTCTTTTTTCTTTCATTCATTCATTCATTGGCTCTCTCGTTCGTTCGTTCATTCATTCTTTTTTCCATGAAATTCCCTTTCTAAATGTGTCATGTCACATGGAAAGGCTTAGTGCCTACCTGCTTATTGTTCACCTTCTTTTCCGAAAATGTCACTCTTCTGTTTCTACACTCACTGTCGTCTACAATACTTTTTTACACCCACTGACTCAAATTGAAAAGTTAGTTTTATTTTATTCGCACTACCATCACCACCACCACATTTTCACCTTTGCCTTCTCTAAGCTCATAACAGCCCATGGCATGACATGGCGTCAGCTTAAATTAGCCAAGCTGAGCTGTGGCTGTGGATTATAAACGAAAAACATGCACGAATTGAAAAAAAGATTAATCTCGAAATTAAATTTTTATTTTATTTTTAATATTAGCACACCCACCCCATTATATAATAAAATAAAGTAAAGGAACGGCGTGTGTGCGCCATGGGTATTTTAGTCTCATCTAAATCAAAATGTGGCTGTGGTTTCCGCCGCCTTCCTTCATTTCATTTTATTCATTCCATCATTTGTCGGAGCTCATTATGTATAACACAACACTTTCATTCAATTTACCTGCCTTCCTGTCGCTGACATCTTTTTTTCTTTGAGTATTTTTGTCGAGAAAATTGAAATTACATGTCGCTCGCTGTCGCTCATTTCTATTCATAATTGAATAACACTCCATGTACGTCCACCACTCACTAAGATGTATTGCGAAACTCGAAATACGAGATGAGATTTTTGAGCGAAGGAAGGAGAAAAAAGGGAATTAAGCAGAAAGATTTCATTTTCGTGACCTACACGTATTAGAAGTACACACATTACATTACATTGCTTACATTGCATTTTTTAAAGTGGATAATACATTTTCACAATCACGTCGTATCTCATTTTGTGCCAAGTTGCTCCGTCGTGTGCATCGCTAAACTTTTTTTCCAATGTCTTACTAAAAGTTACTTCGCTACATTCCTAGAGTCAACGAGATGAGAGAATCTCTCTCCCTGAGCGAAATATGCACCAAGTATCTTCTAACTAAACTCAAGTTATGACGAAAATAGGAAGTGAGACATGAAATGAACATCGTTGTGAGTACATACGTACCTACTTACTATGTAGATAGAGAAAAAGTGAGCAATGGGCAATGAGTTTGGTTTAGTTTCAGTATGTAACAGATATAAAAATCTATATCGGAGCATCTTTTTTAGAAAGTAAAGCTTTTTCTTAAACCCTGCCGTGGGCTTCTTTACACAATTTATACTTATCAAAAATGCGAGCTTTTAAACTTTATGTGCTTGTGCACACACACACACACTAAAAATGTGGCAATGGCACATAACAGAGTAATACAGAGTACATACAATAATGTGATATGTTCAGGGTTGACCTAACTTAATTTTTACAGGAGAAGAAGTATTTTGCTTTACTTTACATTACAGAGGCAACACGGATGGTACGAGCGCAGCTCGAATGGTCCATAGATCAGATCGTGCTGCTTCCTTCCTTCTTGCAGCAACCCCCGCTGCTGCCATTTTCATTGCCGCTATTTCATTCATTCATTCATTCACAAAAAGTTACACATTTTTTTCATTCATTCTCTCGCTCCATACCTACAGCATGCACGCTGCCATCCCAGAAAGCACCGAGCTGTATTACATTCAATATCGTATGTAGCCATGCAGCGATTTGCTTTTTGGCCTGCGCTTTAGAATTTGATACTTGCATAAAATACCTTTTGTTGGAAAGCGTTTACCGTTCACTACCAGATTTTATTAAGTTACATAAGGTAATTATCTATATATATAAAGCGCAAAGTCTGTATGTATGTCCGCAATTATGTCGGTTTTCTTTGTTCCCTCATAACTTTAACTGTGGCTGTACGATTGAAAAACGGATTGCGCCACCCTATGTACCAACTATCTGTGATGGTTATAGGCTATAGTATGTACCGCCAAATTGCCTAGATTTGGT
>VYYJ01002175.1:0-23385 GCA_021029165.1 Cyphoderus albinus | reverse complement strand
GATGACTTAACTGACCTCCTTCAACTTGACTGCTGGAATCCTGTAACAAAACAGATTTATTAATTAGAAAACTTCTTAAAAGCAACGCCTTTAAATCTAAAGCAATGGCAAACAAAAGATGCAAAAATGAATACACTTTACGCTAATGGAAAACAAATCTTTCACTCGTGAAAGGATAATTAAAACCACAAAGATTTTTTTTCTAGCAGTATTAATAAACTACAATGTTACGAAAACGAATAAGATGATGAAGAATCAGAATATTTTATAACCGTTGCATTATTTATTATTCCTTATATTTGCTAATGTAAACCTTAATTGTATTACTCCCTTAGGTTGATTAAAATCTACAACAGATGATACATATATGTCTTAAAAGCAGTTATATTTTCTTAGTCACTGCCAAAGGTGCGAGACAAAATTGCGAACTTTATTTGCTCTTTCCAAATAAAATGCTGTTCTGCTACATCCAAATATTGATTTGTTCCATAGATTTTCATGCTAGGAATAATTTGACTTACTCAATAAATCCTATAGTCGTAGAATAATTTTTGTATTGTATCTGTAGTATTTACAAACAGAAATTCGCTTTGAATTTCTAATGCATCCTGTTAATTGTTTAGCATGTATGTGTTGCGTAATAATGCCCATCTTTTCATTTAAACCAATTCATCGATTGCGCAATAATATTTACCGCTCTTTCGCCAGGGAAAGAAAAGCAAACGAAGGCATCACTAAAAATCTGTCATCTTGCCTTGCCTTCGAAACTTTACTTGCGATTTCATGCTTTCCCTACATTGTTTTCAAATGTTTCAATTTCAACTGTCTTTGGCAAGTTTGTCGACAAACTTTTGATTTTGTTTCTTCAGCCGCCCGTTCACTATTTCAGGTAATCTGCTATCAACTGTTGTCAGGATTAACATGGCTCCTGCAGAAATAAAACTTCATGACAGGCTTTCAGCATGAAAAAATCCTGACGGATTTTGCTACAAATCTCTAAACACATTAACCCAGCAAACATTAAGTATGTAATAAATGAATTGTCTACAATCAAGATAGACTATATTAGCCATGTTTAGATAATACAATAAAATTGCTCGTCGATCTTTGAAACAAACTATTTAGATGTTAATAAAAGTGTTCTTTGGAATTACAGCCCTTCAGATACCTCCGTAGTACCTACCTCTCATTGTTAACATGAATGCTTGTACAACATAGGATTTAGATTTGCCTATGAGAGGGTATCCTCCTAAAACTAACAAGTCACATTACGACTTATTTAGGTATTCTTGTGATTGTAGCTTATAACTTATAAGTTATAAGGTGACTGTGTGCGGCCAAAGGCAAAGCAGAAAAAGTAAAGGAGCTGCTTTATGGGTATTATATGAAAGTAAAATGATATCCGCTCAATGAGTGACACGCAGTACACAGCACATTTTGCATTCAGTATGAAGGCTTATTATTCCGTGCTCTGAAAATAAAGCACTGAAATTATTCAGCGCAGCATAATGTAACTAACGCTCTTTTTCCTGTCAGTAACTTATTACAGTGCTGCTTCAATATACCATATATATTCCCAGACCATGCGAGTGAGGGCCTGCATCACAAAAGCACTACAAATAACAACACATGAAACAGAAAGACAGTGGCGAATGTGTTAACATTCATTATATACATTATTTTATAATATTTTATTTCGCTGCCTGATTCATAGTTGCCTTGTCCTCGTTTTGCACTGGTGCTGCTGCAGATGATGATAGTCAGTTAAAAGAGACAGAAAGTTCCCAAAACGTTAAGCAGTACTCACTTTTTACCTCCCTAAACACTGCTTACCTAACTCAAATTGTTGCCTTCTACCACATATTTAGCTAGTGTCGTACTGTAATTATTTAATCTTTAGGTATATATTAATGGCATTTTCCTTTCTTCCTGAACAAAACAACTATTGTTCAAACTTCAAATTGTTGTTAAAGAAAACTACCTACATTGCGAATAACTTAAATACGAGACAGAAAATCAAACGCGTACACACAGAATGGTATTAACTGACATCTATCCACCTCAAACTTCCAATTTAATTTCAGATTCTTAAGATAAAACAGAAATATTAATTATTGGCATTGGCCTGTCCTTTCTTATCCTAATTTCCCTACAATAACTCATTTTGAGTTATAATATGCTTTGCATCGTAAAGGTGGTTCTTGTTTCAAATCCGTCATTAAAAACAGTAAATTTCCTTAAACCTTTGCCAAGTTTCAATTTCCCTTTTGACTTCGCATTATTTAAGTTATCAACTTTTGTTGATTTTAAACAGGTAGTAGGTTTTTATTAGACAGGCCTTGTTTCCTGTTTATTTTATGCCAAAAATAGAACCTCTGTGAAAAAAATTTATGACAATGGAAATATTATGTACTTTATGTCTGGAGACGGATAAATCCTGAGCGCAATCCTCGTCATCGTCGTAATCGTCACTGTAAGTATTTAAGCTCGCATTTGCAACTCTCTCATCCTGAAAATTTGGTGCAGGTTCCAGTTCCACTTTCACTAGAGCTCTCACGTCAGGAAGGCATAATATTTCAGTACTCCCATCCCTTAGTATCACTTTAGCAAAGCTTTCGTCACCACTTTGACTCTCATTGTTATTGTTACTTATAATTCGATTCTCGGTTATCTTTACTGCCCCTGTAGACGGAGCATTTTCCGTTCTCCCACTTGCATTGCTGATGGTATGGTTATTGTTATCAGCATCAAAATCTAAAGCATCGGGTGATACTGCAGATTTTATGACAGAGGCGATAACTTCTTGCTCTGTTGAACTAAGATTTGTCATTTTAGCCAACATGGTTATCGTTTCAAGTGCTTTGTCATTCCACTGGAAAATTGAGCCGATTTTGGAATTTCTCTCCTTCCTTTCTCTCGCTTCTACGGAAAGCGAACTATGGCCAGAAGTATGGCCACCACTTGATTCGGCAATATTCATCTTGATGAATCAGAAGATAAAACTGCACAGGGGTGATGACCACAACACAAATGACAAATATCTTTGTCAGGATCAGAGGGGGAGTATCTGTTGTTTAATTTATACTCTCCTGTCTAATGTAGCGTCATATCTCAAGTCATCAACTTTCTCGATCAGCCTCACAATTGAAAGCTCTCGAATCAGTAAAAGCACATTCTGGGTGTAATACACAAGTGAACGATACAAACTGCCCCTACCGTACACGTTGTAGGGGCCACACGAGTGAACCGATGATACACGACGTTTTCTTTTCACTCTTACTGAGCATTATAAACCGCCTGTCCGTCAATATTTGCCCAGTGCACTCCTGCTTACCACTCAATTCTCTGTCTCTGTGACATGATAAATGACACTATAGGATTGATCTAAACCATTAAACACCAACCATCACTGGAGATAACGGGAGAAACAAATGAGTTGTGCTATTATTTAATGATTGCCTTTGTGTGTTCAAACCTACAATCAACAATCAACCCCTCATTCTTTACCCACTGCACAACGCCTCTTTTTTTCTGTTAGCTTAAGCAAGGGTTGCAAATCAGCATTTTTACCAACCTAATATCTTAATATCTCAACATAATAACAATTATTCAGTCAACAATTTTGAAACCGAATAAATATCGACACTTTTCGCACAATCAAATCTTATGCGACTTTCTCAGCACCACCTTCCCACTTGAACAATCCCAATCTTGCAGTTTCAATGTGCTTTTTGTATTATTGGAACTTTTACGAGGGCACACTGTAATGCACACGAAGAGAAAAACGTTTTTATCTTTCGCCCAACCAAGTGTTGGTTTGTGGGTAAGCACTTTTCCTTTCCACTTTGTGTCTTTGCCTCTTTCTGCTTAATCGTGTAAAAGTAGACCAGACCAGACAGATTAAATCTCACTCACTTCTCCGAACAGGCGAGCGAGTGTAAGTGTAGCACATCGAGCGGATGTATTTAGTTTTCATGTATAAGCATTTTACACCAGAATAATGAAATGACAGAAGAAGAAGTAAGCAGAAGGGGAAAAGTTGAGGAGAAACTCAATCCAGTCATCAGAGAAGTCAGAGTTAAAACCAACATAATTTGTTTTTCAGGGAGCATCGGTGAACGATACGTGTGTCCAACGTGTGAGTGAGCACGATGCTTTACCATGAATGAGCGAAAGACACAAGTAATGGAAGTAAAGTAAGAAAAATAATCTATGCAGTCCATAAATACAAAAGGGGTACTGCGATAATGCTGCAAAGCATGCAGCATGCAGCGTTCAAGAAAAGTGTGGATGGAGTATTTTTCTTTTCGATTGTGAGTGAGGAGAGTTTAATTTTCTTCACGTATCATGCATATATACATAGAGAGCGAACATGTTAAAGTGAGAGTGCGAGTGATTTCACACAAGAGTAATATATATCACGGATACGATCACTTCATTTCAACATCATCAAGAACAGAAAATATAGTGTAGCAGTAGTGGCTGCGGATCACAGTTGTCTATTATCACCATCACTATCACAGTAACAGCGGAGTTGAGCGTGCAATAGAACTTGCGCCTTATTATTATTTTGACTTACTTAATGCTATTTACTGCATCACACAATTTCATATGAATAAAAAAGCAAACGAAATGTTTGTTTGCTTGCTTACACTTACACGGAAACTGCTTTTATGCATTTATAAACTTGCCAAACATAATCCACTAACTTCCTGTATAAAACGATGTACTACCACTACACCACAAGTTTACATGCTAGTTCATGCTCGAACTAAAATATAAAAATAGTAACAAACAGTATTGTACTTTTCATGCAGTAGCAGTGTCACTTGGTAATTACCATTACCACATCGCTCTAGAAGTATGCCACTTTATGCATCTGAAATGATATAAACTTGATTATGACTCGTATAGAAAGCATTTAACGCAAAAATCCTGCTGACTGTTGAATGGGAAAAAGAGGAATACATGAAGTAAGACGGGAAGAATTTCCTTGTATGAAAGTAAATGTCCTTGCCTCAAAGCCTCTGTTGCGTAGTCTACCGTGTTATTAGCTATCACTATCACTTTAATCACCCATTGTCACAATCCACTATTAAAAGTTAAAGGAATCCTTTATTACATTTTCGCCACCAACGACAAATCCTTTCCTTTGTTGTTGGCTGGTACACTTTAGAATATTGTGTATTTTCAAAACTTGATAATTTTAAGTCTTATCGTCAATTTTTACCCAAATCTGTAAGTAGTAACCCAAATAAAATGTAATCGACCACAGTAGAATAAACGACACCAAGATACTGTTTTCCTAAGTTATCAGAACAATCCAGAATTCATGCGTTTCTGGAAAAGATTATTATTCATAGAACGAGAAACGTGTAGTGTAGACCAGACGCAGAAACATTTAGGACAACTTTCACAATTTCAAGTTTCCACTGCTTCTTCAGTTTTTCGGAATGGTAGAAAGTCGAGCTCACTTTCGTTACGTATTACAACAACAAACTGAAGCTTGCATAATAATTGTTTTCTGTAACTGTCTACTAATGCAAGATCTCTGCGTCTCAGCTTTAGTCTCGCCAGCTATTGAAGTAATGTATTTGATGGTTATTACTTCACTATAACCTATCCGCCACACATTTCTTGGCGAATAATAAAAAATATACGATCAGCTTTAAAAGAAATGTCTACTGGTAAATATCTATCGCTGTTTTTATCTTCGTTTATAAGATCATGGGATGACTAACATAAGGCAAATGAAAAATCAAATCTGCGCTATATGAACAATTTCTATTGGCATGTACAGTAAAGACACAGGAAGACTACCACGATCATTTTAGAGGAAAAAATAGTCAACAACAATGCAATGCCACATCAAGGTAGATTCACAAAGAAACAACTCGTGCAAAATAGTCCCTCAGAGGTTACTCGCACTCAGGAGAGTGAGTTTTTGGTCAAGGGATCTTTTCGCTTGCTAACTCGCACTCCGTTTTGCAAAATGTGAAATAGATAATGGGAACACGAGATAATAAGAGCTCCTTGAAAAGGAAGCATGACTTTCTGTGATTCTCTCAATATAATGCACTCTCACGTACCTGGGATAAAGTAAATGTTCGATGCGATGTTGGGAGTATGAAAACACAACAAGTGGAAGCAACAAGATTTTGCATTGCTCGTGCAATTACACATTGAAAAGTTACCACATAATAATTTACGCCAGTGATATGCATGAGTGTGAGTTTGTGAAAGGAGAGATCATATAACCCCATGTGACCATTCAGTCTCACTGTCACCTTAGACCGGCGTCGCTTTTACGTGTGTGTTTGCATTCATCGATTCTTTCAAGCTGAACACAAATTACTTAGAATAGAAACGCTTGAATGCTTCATTCTCCTTGCTTTTCATAATGAAATACCATCTACAGAGTAAACATTAATACGTGTATTATTTTCTTTCAATGCATGCTCAGCCAACACTCACAAATTACTGTTTTATTTCTATACGACATCTTTTAAAATTATCATAGAATGGTAAAATAATTGAAGAAAAGGTCCGACTGTGAATGAAGAATAAACACCGTCTTTTATTTATATTTACCAAGTTTTCCCAAAAACTTCCAACCCGTTGGACCTAACGGGTTTACTTACTCTGAAGACGACAGGAGAAAAGGTTATCCATACCGTGGTAAAATGACTGGCAGAAACAAAAAGGTTTTATTGCTTATTTGCCTGTCTCCTGTGTCATACCCCACAAAGCATTGCGTAGCTTTTTTTGTATACTGCGCTTTATGGTGAGAATGAAAAGAGCTTCAGCATTTTATAAACCACAGCGACAGTAAAGTAAATCTATGATTGCATATATGAACAAACTGTGGAGAGGACAAGAGATGAGAGTATTGACGAAGTGATGCAAAAGAGGGGAAACTTCGAAGTCTCTGTCAACCTTACTCAGAAATCAGTTCTCATTGTAGACCATTGGAGTAACTCGAGTTATCTAGAGAATTCGTGGTAAGGTAAAGCTAAAAGCAAGGTTGTCACGCATTGCAACATAAAATGTCTAAATAGTTATTGGTGTTGCGTAGTTGGAAGTACGTAGAAAGCGAAAGCCTGCATCGCAGTCTCCTTTCCTCACAGAGACAGAAAGAAGCAACGCAACAACCAAAGGCTGGTAAATGTATGGACTTGAGTTTCTACAATCATCTCATCGTCATCGTTCATTGCGTTTATCTTGTAATTTCGTCGACACCTTCAGTCTCCTCTTCCTTTTAAATTCAGCACCTTTGCTTTTTCACTCTGGCTCTCTCAAAAAAGATTCGTGTTAAATCAACCTTTGCTATAGGGAATGTAACGAAGTGATGATGACTGCGCCGCGACGACAAATAAAAAGCATCATTGGCAAAGTTCGTATTCATCACTCTTCTCTTACGTCGAGCTCGAGCACTGGCAAAGTAACCCTTTTTAGGTAAAAGAAAGGTTGCCATTTGTATTGCTAGAATTATATTGAAAGAGAATTCGCTCTGCGTTTATTTTGCGTTCTACGTTCACATCCATTCTTAATTCAACTCGCGGATCAAGCAGCCTTGTCTTGTTTTATTACACAAGCACAAATCAAGGTGACACAATACTTGATGTGTCGAAGTTGTAGTAAGCACAATAATAAAAACAAATACGTACTCGTAATACAATATGAAGAAAAGAAGAACATTGTGCTCTGCGCTTTGAGTTATTAAAGGATGTTCAATCTCAAGCAATTTGCTTTGCCAGAAAAGTTTCCTCTTTTTAGATCTAATTGAACTCCTATCAAGACTTTTTTCCGTCTAGAGATTGACTGACTGTGTATTCTTCAATCTTGATCCGCGACACGTATTTAATGTCAACCTATGGACTATTAAGAAGAAATGAGTCTGAAAGCAGAAGAAGTTTAGAGACATTAATGAGACGCTTTTCTGTATGCCTGTTTATAGAATGAAATTAAGTCAGATCAGGGACAATACCGCTACTTTTCAATATATAAAATATAAAGTATCTGGCAACTGTAAGTATTGTTAACGTGTCAAGTGTCTCGTCTTAACTCAGCTACAATAAAGTGAAAGCATACTGTTAATTCAATACATTAATATTGGCAAACAGGGTTTGAATGATCTACGAGAAAACAAGGGACCGGGCAAGTGTGAAGAGAAATTTCACTTGATTGAGCAATCTTTAAATACTACGAATTTAGGTTAACGATTGGCAGTATATATCTTCAAATTTAACAATTCAACTCTCAGTCAATTAATTTTTGGGCAGGTATGCAGCTTTATGTCGCCACGCTTTATAATCAGGCCAAGCCAGTGTAACAAGTCTGCATCCTTCTGCACAATGTGAGGAATTCAGTTTGAGATATGGAGTTGTTTGCACATTATCTGCTGCTTATCAGATGCTATGATATTATTATAAGATACCCATGAGTGTTTTATTTTGTATTGTATCGTTTTTACCCTTTGCTCCCATGTTACACAACATCTTTGTGCAAGACTACTAATAACGATTGGCAGTATATATCTTCAAATTTAACGATTCAACTCTCAGTCAATTAATTTTTGGGCAGGTATGCAGCTTTATGTCGCCACGCTTTATAATCAGGCCAAGCCAGTGTAACAAGTCTGCATCCTTCTGCACAATGTGAGGATTTCAGTTTGAGATATGGGCTTGTTTGCACATTATCTGTTGCTTATCAGATGTTATGATATTATTATAAGATACCCATGAGTGTTTTATTTTGTATTGTATCGTTTTTACCCTTTGCTCCCATGTTACACAACATCTTTGTGCAAGACTACTAAGTCATTTTGCAGCATTTTGTTCTGAGATTCACTTAAATAGTTCAGCTAGTTCAGAGACTGCAGTTTCGTTTTACTCTTTACTGCCAATCTTCGTTCACACCTGATGTACTTTTAAACCTTGTGAATATCTCAATCTCTCGTTAAACAGGAAAAGACAAAAAACTTACTAGGTAAAAATTTCTTCCGCTTTTGCCTCGCCACAAAACATTTGAAAAATAAAGCCTTTACCCCTGTACTTATTTAATATAGCGCCACTGAAATGCCTTATTGACACATATATTTATTGCGCTTGTTGAGTTCTGTTACAATAATTACATAATCATACAGCAGCATTTAAAAATTAGCTTGGCAAAGAGAAAGAAAGAACTGAAATAATTAACAAGCAGACAATTTTAATAATGAACAGGTGGTAAATTAGTACACCATGAATTACAACAATAAAAATGTTGGTATCACCATTGTTGTAAAAACAAGAACAAGTAGAAAACGAGTGAAGACGGAAGAAATGTTCTTGACGTAACGTCTACAGAATTTTCATTGTTTGTAAGATTATGCATTTATTTTACTTGATTTCTGATGGAAAATGAATACACCAACAATGCACTGTTCAATGGCCGTTATTATTTTATATGGTTGATAGAAGATGAGGAAATCAGTAATCATCTCAGCTTGCTATTCTTTGCAATGCATGAATGTTTGACTTTCTAATAACACAGTTAACGACAACGATACGGAAATGTTGTGGCCTTACTTTAATGCTGCAGTTTAAGAAATGAGTTTGAATACTCCTCCTAAACAATGCCAGTGGCCAACGCGTCAAGACCTAATGCTAACTCCACTTTAATGGCACTTGGTAAGAGCAAGAGCAGTCAAGGAAAAACTACGTGCTTATTTTCAGCTCAAGTAAAAATGTGCAGTTTTCTTAGCACTTTCAAGGATTTTAAGTCTATTAATATTTGATTAGTATCTAGTCTACTAAATAGTTTACTATTCCTGTCCAAGCATTAATAATTAAGTATTATGAAACAACGAACAGATGGTAGAAAATCCAGCTACACAATTTATGTAACGGTAACTGTCCAATTCTGGCCCTATTAGAAAACGTTTTAATCCCACTTCTTCAAATAAAAAGATACGAACTAATAGCAAATATGAACATTTTATGATGTTTGTTTATTTTATTTTTTACATCTGAGTATGTTTGTACTGTAGTGTGGTTAAAGTAATTTAAAGAATTTCTAAGGGTAAAGTCATTTGCGCCAGGGAAAGGACATTTCTAATTTCTGCACTCATGCAAAATTGTCTATCTGTGTTGTAATGTATGCAGAGGTACGCACAACCTAATGCAAGTTTGTAAGGGCCCCAGAGATGTTTGCAACATGCAATTATTTTTGCAAAAAATTGAAATTTCATAATAGACTGCGTTTGCTTTGTTTTACACAGAGTACATTTGTTTGAACTGAGGGTGTTTTTGCAACTTTATACTTTCGTTATCAAACGTAGAAATGCAAAATCAGCGTCAGCGCAGCGCAGATGTAAGAAAGCGTCAGTAAAGCAGAGCGCTGAATTGTTGCTGTTGTTTTGCCGCTGTCACGTTGTGAAAAGGTCAATACTCTACCTAAAATGTGATGGCAGATTACACGTTATGGATTTTATGTCATGCTTTTCAGCCACTACTTTTACTACTGACTGACTGCGTTTATTGTTGAAAAATCCACAAAGTAAACTACCTTCCACATTAAAAATTGAAACATGCGAACTATGCGAAGGGACGTTTCTGGTTTACCTTCCCATTTACCAGCGCAGCACCACAAGCCACTGTAACATTAACTTTTTAACCAAAGTACGTGCTTACTAGGTTCTATCAACTGACAGTAGAGATGCATTTATTGTAAAGGTATGTTAATGGTAAAAGTGCAGTGATATATAATACGTTTTAGTATTTGAAGGTACCATTTTATTTTAACAAACTGCAAGTATCGTGTTTCTTGATATCCTTATAAACGAGATCTCAGTCCGTACCGCTTCACTGCTGCCGCCTCTCGCAATTTAGTTGACGGAACAGGATAGAGTTCACTATGCATAATATCAAACTTTAGAATTCCTCATGCATTTAAATACCGAGTTACTCAATGTATAATAACTGCGAAAGCGAAGTACTCGTTTATTATGCGGATAAACACGACAGTGTGGCAATAATAAACAAAACTTGCGAATGCTCGTCAATGATACTAACGTGAGCGAACTGATTCATGTAATAAAAGGAAGGCCTGACATCACTCTCACTCACCTACATATTAAACAATAAGGCTAACGTTAAACTAAATTTACATAATTTTAACGTGTTACGTTACAAGAGTAACTTTATATTCCCCAACAGTTTGCAAAATTTCACAGACTTGTGGCTTGCGAGTTTTATGGGGATTATCAAATGAGATTTCCTACTTGTTTCATAACACATAACACCGCCTTACTCTCTGTCTTGAGCATGTAAAATTGTTTTCAACTTTAAGTCGTAAAAGCTGCTTTAAAACTTCATTACATGCCTTCACTTGAAAATATAGAGAAAATTAAAAAGGAAAATGCTACACGTATGTGTTTAAGCAACTAAAAATGTAGGTTTCAACGTTTTCAGTTGACGGAGATCCGATTACAATTACGTTTTTATTTTTTATAATCAATCAATTAAAGGGAAACAACGTGTAATTGAATACACAGCTTAATAATTAGTCTTTATGCAAATAGCATCCCATAATCAGAACGCTTCATTCTTTTGAATCAAACAACTTGAAAAAGCTGTGCTCTCTCATCAAGCTTGAGGCTGGGGCACCCGTGCAGCATTATCTCTCTTTTTTATTAATAACGATGAATTAACTAACTGTGACGATCCCTTTCTCTTCCTGTGTACACGCGTATGTACAAGTGTCATTCTCACATGGCTCAAGCACGCATGCACGTTACTCCAAACTAGCACATGCCAAAGTTACGTCACAAACAACAACCTCCATTTGCAGCAATTATGAAGCAGTAAAAATCATGCAAGTGTCCCAGAAAAAGTTATCCAAAGCAAAACATGCAGCGACTGCCTTACATGAAGTTCTGTGAAAATAGAAAGCCTCTTGTGTATTATTCAGGTAATAAATTCGATATCGTGGCAAACATCTGTGTATTTGGTAGAGTTCGTACTTCCAAAAAAAGTGCCAGCGCTCTTTAATCTTTCGCTGCGTAAGTAACCGAATGGACACATGAATAAGGTAAAGGCTGGTTCGTAGAAATATTATGTGGGTTAGTCTGGCGTGTTGATGTTAAACGATATGAAAGTGAAACTACAAAAAAATGCGTCCTTTTGTATTATCAGTCACTGACAAAGGCATGCATTTAACTATACTATACACAATGTGGATGAAATAAAATTACAGTTATCTGATGATGATCAGTGAAATGAGACTGAAATAAATTGTAGCGTTGCAATACACAAACGTACGTTTGCAGTACCCTCTTACACAATGGCAGTGCTGCGCTACCTTGCAATACAATGCTTTGCGTGCCATTTTCCTCATCTTTCAACAACGAAAAAAGGCAGGTAATTGAACGAAAACTACCATCAGAATGTAATAAATAAAATAATAGAGGGAAAAAATCTGATTAATTCTCTCTTGAGAAGTCAACTTATAACTTCCGGGTGTTCTGAACTCACACACATGTCAAGATGCTTTCACCGGATTTCCCCTTCCGATGGTTTTATTCCAATTTATGATTCGTAGTTGTCGTGTCGTACCCATATCATAAAGTTCACCAGAAAAGCAAGTACTCAGTAGAAGCTTTAACTCTCTTTTCACAGAAACCATATTAATATAAACCCACCCCTTTGTAATTCATAATATTGAATGCGATCTAATTGGTCTTGGTAATGCCTAAAGGAATTTTAAAATAGTGCTGAATTCTCCACTGTATAAAGTAGTGGCACGAAGCGTATATTAACTAATCGTGTATGTCTGTGTAGTAATATTCAACTTGTACCAGCAATTAGTTAAAAACTACCAGTATCAGAATGCCCCAGAAGCCTTATCTCACTTAGTAAGCAAGAATTTAGGAGAGAAGGAAGACTGAAGGCTGAAGGGGAGTGGAGCGTGTGCTTTCATGCTTCTCCTCATAATAATGTGGCAATGTTATGCGATATGACGCGATACAAAGCTTCCATATTTACAGCGAGAAGCAGAGTTCTCTGAGAGTTGTGGTTGATGTTGATATCTTGATAATAGTGCTACAGTTGGCAAAATAAGCGGCCGCCGTGGCTCTTGTTGAGCACTGCGCCTTTCTAAGCGTTCTCGCCAACGCATTGAGTGGCTTTATAATGTTGTTGCGAATGCCTATAATGTTTGCATGCCATCATTCATCTTCACATCTCATAAAACATGAGAGAACTGGCGCTCCATCTTTTTACCACAAACCGAACACATCGTGCAAAATTAACATGACTATAAAAAGTACGACGATTGAAATAAATCTTTCTCCTAAACAGCTTAATATACTTCAGTCATACATATTGAATAATGTTTCAACGTCAGCAACAAAAATTGAATATGATTTATGAACAGGTATAAAAGTTCCTACTCCTAGCAGGAATAAATTATTGAGAATTGAAATTTTCTATATGAAAATTTCAGAAGGCAGAAAGCCATTTTCTTATTTAGTTCACTTGTTCTATTTCTAAACCCTTTCTTGCAACGCAAACGCTCAAAAATTTTAGTTATTTTCACAAATCAACGAGATATAGAAGAAACTACAGAGAGAAAATAAGCCTTATAAAGCCAACAGTAATAGCAGAAATAAATTATTGAGAATTGAAATTTTCTATATGAAAATTTGCAGAAGGCAGAAAGTCATTTGCTATTTGCTTCTTTAGTTCACGAGTTCTATTTCTAAACCCTTTCTTGAAACGCCATCACCAACACTAAAAGATTTTAGTCGAATAATTTTCACAAATCAACGAGATATAGAAGAAACTACAGAGAGAAAATAAGCCTTATAAAGCCAACAGTAAAAAGGTTTATTAAAACATTTGCGAACCTGATTTTTATCTCGTCCACTTCCACTCCCTACCCGATGCTTCTTTTGTTTAGGAACGGATGCCACAGAAGCGGTTGTGCCATGAGCTGCAACACGTTTTTCCACCGAAGCGTCAACCTCATTCCACATTGGTATTGGACTTGTCGAGGTTGACGTGGACGTAGTTGTAGCAGTGGATGCGGCAGCTACCATCTTCTGCTTCTTCTTTGCATTTGAGCACTTGGGACTCTTTTCCTTGCCTTTACCTGCGGAAGCGACGAACGCATCAGTAGCAACGGAAACTGTAGCGCTGCTTGAACCTGAAGCACTGGAGCGTCTGCTTGCTGCTTTCTCCGATGTTGATTTCTCTTTCTTTACGGGTGATGCTGGCACCACAATCGTTGACGTGCCCACGCTGATAAGACTGTTAGAAATCGCTGTTTGAGTATCTCGGTTACCGCTTTTCGAACTGGAGGTGCTTTCTCTTCTACTGGTACTTGTAGAACTCGAGGCATCAGTTGATTTCCGCTGCTTCTTTTCGCCTTTCACAGGAACTGCATTACTTTTGAAAGTCTTTGGTGAGATTGTTGGAGGTGGCTCAGGAATTTCAGGTGGAGTTGGAGATGTTGAAGTGGATACTGACACAGCAGTGACTTTGGTCGCTCTTGCGTCTGCGGCTTTACTGGTTGACGTTCCACTCGAAAATTTCAGTTCAGACGTGGTGGCACCTTTAGATGATGATTCTTCCGTGGAAGTGGAAGTAGATGTGCTAGTGGTACTTTTCGACTTTTGCGACGAAGTGCTTGGAGCAGGACTTCTCTGCTTTTTCTCCGAAGGTTCAAAGCTAAAGCTTGCCTCTAAGATTGCCTTCGCGTTCAGGGAAGCCATCCGCTTTAGTTTAATCTTTGTTTTCGGCTTAGCCTTAGGCTTCGCTTTCATGATTTTCACAGGCTTTGATTTAGTCACTTCCTTAGACTTTTTCTTATTATCCTTATTAGTGATTTCTTTGGCTTTATTAACTGATTTGGTGGCCGGTGCAGGTTTCACTACCTTCTTGACCACAGTCTTTTTCTTAGAGGCAACAATTGAGACAGCCTTCTTGGCTACTTTCTTCGCCACATCTTTGGTTGCTGAAAATTTTGCCACCGAAGACTTTTTCACATTTCCTTTTTTATCTCCTACTTTAGCCACTTTCTGCGGCGGCGGCGACTCGGAATCGCTTTTTGACCGCTTCCTCGTCGCCATTTTCTCAGACTCGGGGCTTCGACGCCGAGTAGCCGGACTAGGTGATTTATCATCTCTTGAGCGGCGTGGCATCCCTCTTTTCATTACCAGCTTCTTCTTCGAATTGGAGGTAGCCCTTGTGTACCGTTCTCCTTCTGAGGACGAAGAGGAGGAGGACGTCGCTGATGAGGACGACGCAGACGTGGAAAAGGAAGATGAGGCAGATGACGATGAAGTAACCACCTTCCTTTTAACTATTTTCCCTTTTGCTGGTCCTGCTTTCACCGCATTTTTTGACGCTTTATTGGCTACTACCTTGTCCTTCTTTGTACTGACAGGAGTTACTTTCTCCTTCTTTCCAGCTTTCTTTTCCACGGCAGGACTGGGAGTTACTTTCTCCTGTTTTTTCTTTCCAACAGGAGATTTTTGTTGTTTGGCAGGTTTCTTCGGTGAAGCTGTGGAGTTTGCATCTTTGCTGGTCTTTGATGTTTTACTGGATGACTTCCCTCCAGTCGCACTGCTTGACTCTTTCTTTCCCTTTGCTTGCTTAACTTTGTTTGCAGAGGAACTGGAAGTGGTGGCCTTTGCCCCTTTCGTTCCTTTCTTCGCAGATGCATTACTGGAAGACCCTCTGTCAATCAGGCCAGCACCTTGTGAAGTTTTAGACTTCCTTTGGAAAAGAGAAGTTGAGATCTTCAGCGGGGACTGCGCTGACTTTTTAACCGGCTTTACTTTTCCCATTTTGATGTGAATTTTGTTTCAGCTGCCCACTGTGTGTCTGGTACGCAAAGATTGTCACACTTTGCTATTGTGATGTCGTCCGGTAAGGCATTGTGAGTTTAAGGGAACATTTCTCAGCGTGCCTCGTGGATCACAAGACTACATTTGGTACACACGCCTGAAAATATTTGTGAGACAGAGTCCATCAAAATGTCATATGACACTGGCTTGGGGACAAGATGAAAAATACATGAGAATTGTGGGAGAAACGACATGAAAGTTAAGTTATTGTTTTGTTACTTATTGATGCTTTTCTCATTTCCATCGTGTTTACTACAAGGACTTAAAGTGCATTAAACTCAGGGTGGCTTCTATTGTTTTATTAATTCAGATGTTTGTGAGCACCACTTTCCATTCAATATCTTTGCAAATATAGAATTCAAAGTTAGAATGTGAGATTCTTTGTTTTACAGTGATGTAATAAATGATAAGCAATTTGAATATGACTAAGGACTTTCACATAAATCTTGTTTTCATCAAACTCTAACAATGCCACGTAACTGTACTCTAAGCAGATTAAATGCAAAGTTTATCTTTATGTTTTGCGTTTCTCTAACTTTGGGAATAAGATGTAAGAAAACTGATTGTACAATTGCATATGGAATAATATGGATAAAAATTTAAAGTATTTTCAAGGGATTCAGAATCGATATGGGATTTGTTCAAAGGTGAAAAATGATGCTTCTCTGATTCTTTGAAATGTCAGCCAACCTGAGAGAGAAGTACATTTAGATTTACATAAGTATATTTAGATTCAAAACAACATCATTGAATATTTGCTCCACTCTGGTTCAACAATCATGCCATTGCCCTACACTAACATAGCTTTCCCCATTGCAGTAATTTATGCTAACATTGCCTATGAATATATGTGATGAATGACATGGTTATGTCATGATAATGTAAATAACGTAAGTGATATTTAAAAAATAAACGGTACTTATCATTGGTAAAAAAACATGCAAAATAGTAGAACAGTTGAACTCACCAGAAATGATTGAATTTCCTCAGACGTCACCGACAAAGGGATTTTCTTGAACTTCTAATTAATGAAGTATCAGTAATGGAGGATGATTGGAAAGAAGTTGAAACACTGCAACTTTATTGTTCATCACTGATCCAAGCCACAGGTAGCCCCATTGAAGAGGATATTAATGAATAATCCGTTTTTAAAGTCTACATTTTGGAAACACTCAATTTATAAATCTGGTAGCAATGATTTTAGTTTGAGTACTTTCATTCTGTCCGCTTTACAACTATAATACCGCAATATTGTTTATCAAGAGAGGAAACAGGGATTTGTGCAAATGTTTGTAAGCTTTTAAAAACTGCTTTCTTCTCGCGTTGGACTTTGAGAGTAAGTTTACCGTTCACACATTCTTTCACCAAGAATATACAAATTCACTGGTAGTTCCATTTTGCAGCTTAGTGAAACGAAGCGACTTTTCACAGAAATTTGTGTCAGCTAATTCCTCACTATGTACTGCTTTATAATAGGTTTCATCGCTATTACAGGATAGTAGTTGGCTACTTATTGAATTACCTACGTTGGTTTTGGTACACTGGAGGAGAAATTTCATCCGTGGTCACCTTACAATATCTTTTTTTACTTGAATGCCTTTTTTATTTACAACTGTAACTATTAAGTATAAGAATAAACTCTATTAAATTTAAAAAAAATTACACCAATCTTTACAAATGATTTTCCTGGCTCCAAGAGGAAAGAGACCAAGTAGAGAAATATGTAGCTGTATAATAATTATCCGTAGTGGTAGGGAAGACTCCTACTACTCCCCGAGTAAGGAAGGAATATTAACCCCTACACACAAACACAAAATACTCTTCTGCTTCTTTCGATGATGACGATGCTGGGCTTGCATTACTCCCTGTTCCTTCAAACGAGCAGTAATATCAAGTTTATTGCAGTGCAGTGGCTGCGGTTGAACTTGCTTTTGCTTATATAATTTTTTTTCAAGTCTTAATTTTTCTTCGTCTTCCTCCTTTCGAGTACTATAATGTCTCCTCTCCGTTGTTCGCGTTTGTGTTTCAATAAAGGAATGGATCCCTAAAGGACGAGTTAGTTAATACAGCTTTTAATGCGGTTGCGAGATGCCCATATAGCATAATATGCCCAATGCCCATATTATACCCTTTTCTTTCTACTTGTTCTCCTATTACAAACAGTACAGACGGAGGATGATTTCCTTCGCATTTTAATCCCTAGAAAGTCAGTGCCCAAAAATGCTGCTACTACTTCACTTTACTACATAATATTAGTATTAGAGGAGCTAGACACGTACGCAACAATACGTATTCCTTGTTACGCTTACTTGAACCAGTTGAGAAAAAAAATCTTTCTCGTCCACTTTTATATAGCATTTTTCTCTTCTTTGGAGAAGCAAGAGAAAAGGATACAGTAATGGCTGTTGGATAACACTAGAGCTGAATTTGCTGCAATGCTAGTGGCAAGAAACGATGATAGTGGTGAGCTGAAGTAGGTACATTCAAGAATGGAAAATGGCTCATGGTACTTGTATTTGTGTGCTCGCTCACTGTTGTGCAGCAGATTACGCGATGGACAATTCCTGCATGCACGTACCCAATTCTCTGGCTATCACCTACATGCCTTTGCTTACATCATATCAGCGGCACCAACGAAAGAATATGGAGAATCACACGGAGATAAATACAACTGTTTAAACATCATTTAAACACCACACTATTGTCAGTTCAAAAGTAGGAAAGAGCAGCAGATGAGAAAGAACTGAGTTCTGTTTTAATGGCAAAGTGGCAATACTGGTACATGGTGGATAACCTTCGTTTCCTCTCCGTAGTCGCAATGTATTGTCTCGTTTCGCACACAACACGAAAACTCAAGTGAGTATTGACGACAGTGGTCCTATACTCCTTTTCCAATACTTCCACCAAGTTTTCCCGTTCGCTTTGTATTAAGAAAGAGTTGTGATAAGTAATATTATGTATTCGTGGTAGTGGGCTGGTTTGCTCCGATGTGACGTTGTCGACTTGGTCATGTGTAAAGGTAAAGTGCTGGCAACACCAATGCGATTTGCTGTTATGTTGCTGTTATTGAGGTATTATTTTTACAGACACTATTTTCCATACGATACCCGCAAAAGTTGATGTTCCACTAAACTTAAGCTATATTTGTATAAATAAAGTACAAATTCTTCTACTTATTTGCTACATTGCATAACATTGTCTGCTAGGACTTGCCTAGGAGGGATGGTGAAATAATTGAAACAGCATCAACACCGCCTTTGCTTACTTTGAAGAGTCCTGACGCGATCAGTCTAGCTTCATGTTTCGCTTTTGATTTTTTTGTCGTACTTTAAGAAAAATGTTTCCTTTGCCGCGACAAATATAACCCAAAATTGTTATTACATTCGCCCAACAATGTCGTGAAAGTTTTCCCTTGTTAGATATGAAGATAAGATATGACTTGACCACTATATGAACTTGTTACACAAAGTGTCCCGCTTCCCTTATGCTTATCACACTTTAAGTCACAGACGCGCCGTCGGCCATGCAAAGGAAAAATAGTGAATTTGTCTACCTTTTCGGCTTAATTTTTATTGTATGAATTTCCTCAGCTAAGGCTAATGAATTTTATTTCTTTTAGAACAATTCATATACAGAAGAATTCCTAAAATACAGAGAACAGAACTAATAAACCAAACTGTTTATTCATACATTGTTCTCCAACTTTATTTCAACAGCATATCAGTTTTGGTACGGCATATTTTTCCTTTCATTCATTGGAAAACTGAAAGATGTTAAGTTATGAATTTGAATAACAAAATAAACTCATCAATCATTTTCTACGTTTAGATCTATATCTATCTAACTTATGTACACCTACCTATTTCTTTCGGCAAGAAATTTACTACGCCACTAAAAGATACTCGTATTAACATTTCTTCGTCTAAGAAGACATAATAGTAAACGTAAAAGTAAATAAGTACAATGTGTGTCTCAGTCTCAAGAAGCTCGACATGTGACTATTTTATATTCCATGAATTTCCAATTGTAAGATCGCTCTCAAATCACAGTTTCCTGGCATTGGCAGTGAAAACTGAAGAGATTTAGAGTAAATATGCCAATTCTTATGAAAATATTCAAATTCCATAATCGGGAGCAAGATTTCTTTTATTGAAAAAGTCCAACCGGTCTGAATTAAATTTACTTAAGGCAGTACTAAAACATTAATGAAAGAAAGATAATTCTATTCGCTACAAACATTATTGGTTCATCGAACTTTCTTTGTCGATGACTGTCTCTTTTATTCAAAATTAAGCTTTAATGCAAATGTAATTTGGAAAACGTACAAAGCGGTCTTTGAGTTTGGAATAGATGCCTAAAGTTCAATGTTTAAAATATTATTGCAACAAAATATAAAGATAATGAGGTAATTGACCAATTTAAAGAGAAAGAGAGATTATTTTCTGCGGAGATCCTTCGCTCGTATATTCCTTTAATTTGACATTATGTATCTCAAAACATTATTTACATAAACCCGAACAAACCAGTGAAAGATGATATTTAATTTTATTAAAAGAGAAAGCTTTAGTTTCTTACCTAGAAAGTCGATGTGATTAGATTACCGTTGTAGAAATAATAATTATTCATCCTCACGAATTCACGACAGTTTAATTAGTCAAATCCACGTCGCAGTGAAAATGAGTGAAAGCAGGCAGACTATTCATTCTCACAAATTCACGACAGTTTAATTAGTCAAATCCACGTCGCAGTGAAAATGAGTGAAAGCAGGCAGACGTTTTGGCAAGAGTCGGATAAAAACAAAAGAAACTCATGCAGAGTGCGTGCTCTCTCTAAACACCTGCGTGAAATTGAAACTTTGTTGTCGCTGCTGATATCATGAACATCGCGTTCTTGCATGACGTGCATTAATCCGTTCAGTTTGAGTTCAATATTTTTTATTCCGTCGTCCNATTGAAACTTTGTTGTCGCTGCTAATATCATGAACATCGCGTTCTTGCATGACGTGCATGCATCCGTTCAGTTTGAGTTCAATATTTTTTATTCCGTCGTCGCGTTGCAAAAATGCTCTCAACACAGAACTGAACTGAACTTGAACTGCACAGAAAGTGAAAAGTTGTCCATTGCCAATGAAATCAGGGAAAGCACTGCCTTTTCCTGTGCGCCACCCAATAAGACGCGTCTCCCTCTTGCTTCTGGTCACGCCTTCTCCAGTGCCCTTCCTTTTTCAAACGTGAAAGAGAATGAGCGGAAATCCCCGCATGTATCCAGATCCAGCTTCACTTTCACACACTTCTACATTCTACACTATCCTCTAATATCGGGGCAAGGTGAGACCCACTCTTACTCGGCAATAACAACAAAGTTCATAGATGCAGAATGACGCGGGAAAAATGAACCAAAGTGATTCTGCAAAATTCAGTTGTCATCATATTTTGCAGGTTCAGGGTGTTTACAACTTTCTTTCGTTTTAGTAGAAGCTTTGTGTTGTGTGTCGAAGTCTCCTCGAATAAAAAGTGATCATCAGACGCAATTTTCAAAAAAAGTAAGGAAAGAAAGTTAATTTTTAAGTTAGAAAATATTTAATTTAATGAGTAATCTGAAGAAATTGAGTAAATAGTGATAGTTAACGAAATAAAAATAAACATCATTCTCATTTGTAAATTACCATTTTAATTTTATTTGTTGGACGAAGAGTAAAAGAGTGAAAGGTGTGATTTTGATTTAATTAATATCTAATTGTGATTTTGTTTCTTCTCCTGTTTGCTACAGCTCAGTATCGAAAATTCTGTGGTGGTAATATCTTACGAAAATGGCTGCAGCCGTTGCAACAATCCCTGTAACAGGAGGAGGAGGAGGTCCTACGGGGGATCCAGCAAGAGAACGGGCAGTTTCGGAGTATAAAAGGAAAGTGGCGGAGCACAGAGAAATCGAAGCCAAATTAAAAGACAGTAAGAATTATATGCAGCTCACACAAATTAAAGTACACTCTAAAGGACTACTAAAGGACTCTTTAAGTACAAAGTTACAATGTAGAATTTTCATTGTTTTTGTTCTTTAGTGCGAGACCAGCTTAAGGAACTGACCAAGCAGTATGATAAATCTGAGAATGATCTGAAGGCGCTGCAAAGTGTGGGGCAGGTGGGCAAATGTCTAGTTTTACAACTGATAATGAATCGCTGAGTTTACGAATATTCATAATGGATGGCCTTTGGTTTCCTTTTTTAGATTGTCGGAGAGGTTTTAAAACAACTTACTGAAGACAAATTCATTGTGAAAGCAACAAACGGCCCCCGGTATGTTGTTGGCTGTCGACGTCAACTTGATAAATCCAAATTGAAAAGTGGAACTCGTGTTGCATTGGATATGACCACGCTTACAATTATGCGATATCTTCCCCGTGAAGTGGATCCTCTAGTGTACAACATGAGTCATGAGGACCCTGGAAATGTGACGTATTCTGCTATTGGTGGCCTTTCTGAACAAATCCGTGAACTAAGAGAGGTACGCTTGGATTGGAAGCAATGAAATATACTTATTCGTTGCATTTTAATATCAGATCAATATTTAAATAATTTTCTACTAAATAGTAATTTTAATAATTTTCCCACAGGTTATTGAATTGCCCTTATTAAATCCTGAATTATTCCAACGGGTAGGAATCACCCCTCCTAAGGGATGTCTGCTCTATGGTCCTCCAGGTAAAGCTTAATTAAAAACGATTTTAGCTAATTAAAGCGCTATTTAATGACATTCTTGAAGATATTAAACATACCTAAATTGCTTTACAGGAACTGGAAAGACTCTTCTTGCTCGTGCTGTAGCCTCTCAGCTCGATGCAAACTTTCTAAAGGTCGTGTCCAGCGCGATCGTTGATAAATACATTGGCGAAAGTGCCCGGCTCATTCGAGAAATGTTCAACTACGCCAGAGACCATCAGCCGTGTATTATATTCATGGACGAAATTGATGCCATCGGTGGCCGTCGTTTCTCGGAAGGAACATCTGCGGATAGAGAAATCCAGCGGACGTTAATGGAGTTGTTAAATCAAATGGATGGCTTTGATTCCTTGGGTCAAGTAAGTGATTACAAATTTCCCTTATTCGAACTTTGTTAGGGTTAGGCTTAGGCTCTTAAAATCAACTTTTCTTATAATAATTTACTACTTTCTTTTAAGGTGAAAATGATAATGGCTACAAATCGTCCTGATACGTTGGATCCCGCTCTGCTGCGTCCAGGTAGATTGGACCGAAAAATTGAAATCGCCCTTCCAAATGAGCAAGCAAGATTAGAAATTTTAAAAATTCATGCGCGACCAATCTCTAGACACGGCGAAATAGGTAAACCAATCTTACTCTTACTTTCTCAATATAAACTCAATAGTTACAAGCAATATTACAATGAATTTTGTGAATTTCTTTCATGTAGATTATGAAGCAGTTGTCAAGCTATCTGATGGTTTTAACGGAGCAGATCTGAGGAACATTTGTACCGAA